>JBBPTF010000053.1:0-40771 GCA_038094015.1 Phylloporus cf. gajari | reverse complement strand
GTGTTGAGAATGTCTTATCTTATCTTATCTTATCTTATCTTATCTTATCTTATCTTATCTTGACATTCTATATTGGTCAGCTTATCTTCCTTATCATTCACGTCATCATGATTTATCATTCATTACTCATCCTTATGATGATGACTGATACATTATTACTTATGCTGACTGATACTGACACTACTCATATTATGCTATTGGCTAGTACTTTTAGTACAATAAGTGTTATTAACACTATTGGCTCAGATAAGAGCCTTTACTGCCATTGGCCACTATTGTTCTATGTATTTAGAACTACTATACACACATACAAACAACCTGTACTGTATATAAGAAGGAGCTCTCTTATGTATGCTCCTCTAACAGAATATCCATCATCTGTTCTCTTGTACTGCATACTATCACACTACACTTCACTTGGCTACTATCCACACTCTGCCTAACTAGTGAGTATCTCCCACTAGAGCTTTTCCTGCACTGTTTGGAGTCTTCAACTTCAAAAGATTTCACTCTAAAAATTGAGAAACTCTACCTCCTCTCCTCTGATGATAATAAGGCTGCTGATGAATTCATCAATGAAAACCTTACCTCTGGGAAAATTCATCCCTCTAGTTCTCCCCAAGTATCCCCTTTCTTTTTTGTCAAAAAGAAAGATGGCAAGTTTTGTCTCTGCCAAGACTACTGTTACCTTCATGAATATACCATTCACAATGCCTAACCACTTCCACTCATCTCTGATCTCATTGATAAACTCTGAGGTGTCCAAGTTTTCACCAAGTTCAATGTCCACTGGGGATGCAATGACATCTGTATCAAAGACAGACATCAGTGGAAAGCTGCTTTTGTCACTCACTGCAGCCTTTTCAAACCCACTATCATGTTCTTTAGAAAGTAAAACTTCCCTGCCACATTCTAACAATTCATGAATGATTCATTCTACAACATGATTGCTAAAGGCTGGCTTGTCATCTATATGGACAACCTCCTCATCTTCTCTCCTGATGAAGCTATACATACAGAATGAACTAAATGAGTACTCCAACAAATGACTGAACTTAACCTTCACCTCAAACTCAAAAAATGTCAATTCACATCCACTGAGGTAGAATATATTGGCATGATTGTCAAACCAGGACAAGTCACCATGGACCCTGTCAAGTTTGACAATATTGCCAAGTGGGCTATTCTATTGAAACCCAAAGATATTTGCTTGTTTCTCAGCTTCACCAATTTCTACCACTGCTTCATCCCAGATTGCTCCACCATTGCTCATCCTCTTCTTGACCTCACCAAGAAAAACAAACACTGGGAATGGACTCTCTCTTGTGAACAATTGTTCTAATCTCTTAAGAAACTTTTCCTCACTTGCCTCATTCTACAACTTCCTGACCCTGCCAAATCCATTGTCATTGCCACCAACACCTCAAAATATACCTCAGACAGTATCCTCCTTCAAACCAATGTGGCAAATGATACCTCTACTTCTATCTTTCTCAGACATTTGGTAATGCCAAATGAAACTATGATATCTACAACCAAGAACTCTTTATAGTCATTTGTAGCCTCAAAGCCTGACATCATTACCTCTATGGCTCCCCCCATCATGTCCAAGTCTTTACCAACCACAAAAACCTTCTATATTTCAAAGAGGCCTGCAATCTCAATCATCATCAAGCCCACTGGCTCCTAGACCTCTAAGACTTCAATCTTCATCTTATTCATGTACCCAGCTAACTCTTTGCTGATCCTGATACACACTTCTGTCAACTGGACCTCATTTCCAAGGCCAATAATGACAATGAAGGTGTTGTCCTCCTTCTTTCTTCCCTCTTCATAAATATCATCAACTCTGCCCTCCATTTTACACTTGATCTGGGTAGGACAAAGCATAGCCTCAGAAAAACTAGAGACTAGGAAACCAAGCATACAGTTAGTACTTGGGTCTATATGTATGTCTGTAGAGGTTGTACAGACTTTGGATCTATACATACACCTATAGAGGTCACACAGACTCATCAACAATACAGTCAACTTGGGTCTTTAAACTGATATCTGAAGGTAACAGGGTTGAGGGTTTGAGGGACAAGCTATCCATTCAAAGCATGGATAGAGGCTTCTAAAAACTTGAGGGACAAAGAGAAAGAAGAGGTATATTGCTAGTCTAGAGGTACAGGTGGTAACTCTGAGGAGAACTAGCTTAGGGAGAGAAATAAATAAATAAAGGGGAAGGTTTATATATCTAAGATATAGAAAATGATAGAAAATAAAAGAACTGAAGTATACAGAATCAATAAGCAAGATGACTAATGGAATGTAATAGAATTGCATGGAATTTCCAAGAAGATGATGGAAAGAACTATGATTAGGAGATAATGATGAATCATTGGGCTAATGACTAAGAAGAATTGAGTAATGATAGGAAAGAGAAGAGCATCCAGAATACACATGACTAAGCAAGAGAAAATAAATTATAACACTCCACAACCTCATTGCCTTCTACTCTGCCTTTAACCTCCTTGTCCTTTAACACCTTCAACTCACAGACACTGACTCCCCTGCCTGTCTTCACTCTACACTCTCAGACTAGCAAATCACTGATAATGCCCTCACCTACAAAGGATTTGTTTATATTTCCCCTATAGAATCCCTCTGTCATTCCATCCTTCAGCATTGTCATAACTATAACACTGCCAGTCATCCTGGCTATCTCAAGACCCACCAACTTGTCTCCACTGAATTCTGGTGGCCTGGTCTTGCTTCTTATGTCTGAAAATATGTGGAAGGTTGTGGGGTGTGTCAACAGAACAAAGTGAATACACACTCAACTGTCTCACCACTTACTTCTATCAAAGTTGCTGACATCTGCCTGTTCCAATTGATTTCCTATGATCTCATCATCAGTCTTCCTTCTTCTGACAGCTTCAACTCTGTATTGGTTGTGGTTGACCACACCTACAAGGAGGATATTTTTATCTCCACCAAAGACACCATCACTACTGAAGGCATTGCTGAACTCTCTTTTCATCACATGTCCAAGTGATTCAGTCTCTATAACAAAATCATTTCAGACTGTGGTTCCAAATTCATCTCTGCCTTTGCTAAAGAACAAGTTGGTAAACTACTGAACTATGACCTTGCCCTTTCCACCACATACTACTCTCAAATCAATAGGGAAACTAAATAGCGAAACCAAGAATTAGAGACCTATCTCCATATCTTCTGTGGAAGTAACCCCACTTCCTAGTCATAGAAGCTCTCTTATGCCAAATTTGCCCATAACCACCACCCTTACTCCATCACTGGCCAATCTCTATTTTACCTCATGATAGGATATGAACCCAATGTCTTACCCACTGTTCTTCCCAATTCCCATCTACCCACAGTCAAACAACAACTGAAAACCCTTGCTACAGCCCAAGACAAAGCCCTCATGGCTCACAAACTTGCCTGCCAAGTCATAGCATCTTGTACCTGATTGAAATTTAATCCCTTCCTTAAAAGAGATAAAGTATGGCTGGAAGCATGGAACTTGAAACATCTGACTAATACAAAATTCACCCTGAAATAAGAAGGCCCTTTCATCATCACCAAGGTACTATCTCCACTCTCTTACCAACTTTACATTCCCAGTACCTGGAAGATCCACCCTGTTTTCCATGCCTCCCTTCTCACACCCTATTGCAAAAACAACATTCACAGACTGAACTTCCCAGCTCTACCCCAGAACTAATAGAAGATGAAGAAGAGTATGAAATAGAGCAGATCTTAAAATACTGAGACAACCTGTTGTCATGGTAATATCTGATCTGATGGAAGAGATACACTACTGAGGAAGACTTGTGGCAATCTGAGTAGGATCTCAAACATTCAAAAACCACCCTCCTTGACTATAAGAAAAGTCACCCTCAAGCCTTCCCCTTCATCACATGAACATTCACTTTTATCCTGTCATCAGATACTCCCCTGTCTCTAAAGCCATTACTATGCCCATTGACATCTCCTTCAAAGAAATATGTCTCTATCATGCCACCATTACCTTTCAGACCACCACTCCTCCCACTCCTCCCACTTCCACCACAGCTCTCTCCACTGCCAAAGCTGAGGCAGGCTGGAATGAACCAGCATGGGAATTAACACCATACCCTGCCATCCAAGCCATAGATGTTCTCTTCACTGGGGAACAACTCAAGGAGATCATGTATTGTGAACAGAAGGACAAACTCCTTTGCTATCTCTCCTGTGACCATCTTACAGTTTCCATCTACATGCATCTCAATATCAACTCTCCCCTTCTTCTTTTATACAGTGCCTTCTTTTCTTTAGACAACATCTACCCTCCTGATGCCTGTGCCCCTGTATGCCATGATATCTTAGAAGAAATTCATCAGCTTGGTATGCTCCCTTTCCTCCACAACCTAAAATGATACCTTCATCCATTGGCAGACCAGTAATAAACTGACATTGCCCTCCTCCCTACCTGCAATATTCTAGAAGTCCACACCCCATCCATCCCTTCTATGTCCTCCTCCCCACTCAGTTCAGAAGAAGAATGTGTTCTAAAATGCAAAGAGAACAGGAGAACTGGCAAAAACAGTAGTGAGTCTCTCTTATACAACCACCCCCACATGTATGAAGCATATTATTACTGCCAATATCTCAGACATAAGAAGGTCAACTGTCCAAACTACCAATGTGGGATCTGCCACAAGTTTTGCCCCTAACATGTTAGCTCTCAATGTCCATTATGACACCATACTCCAGATTGAGTACTTTCTAACTCCCCTCCTAGTTCTTCTTCATCCTCTTGCTGTTGTCAGTCTAACACTAATTGACCTCTAGCTGAATACCTTCAGCATTTCCCTTCCCCCTCCTATGAGGAAGATTATGACACTACAGCAGATGCCAATATCACCAGATCCTCCAGAGGGGCCTTTTTAGATCTCTAGATCTTCATTACTGTCTTGACTCTAATATGGGGGTAATGTTACATTTTCTCTCTTTCCACTTAGTTGCACATATTCTGGACACTATTTCTTTTTCTATGATTACTCATTTCCTCTTAGTCATCAGTCCAATGACTCATCATTGTTTCCAAATCATAGTTCTTTCCTTCATCTTCTTGAACATTCCATGTAATTCCATCACATTCCACTTAGTCATTTTGCTGATCAATACTGTATAATTTAGTTCTTTCATTTTCCATTGGTTTCTATACCTTGAGTATATAAACCTCCTCTTTCTCCTTCTTCTCCCTTTTCCTTAAGCTAGATCTCAGAGTTACCACCTGTATCTCTAGACTAGCAATACACCCTTTTCCTCTTATCATCTCTCAACTCCTTGCAAGCCTCTATCTGTGCTCTGAACAGGTAGCTTGTCCTTTGAACCTTTAGCCCTACACCTTCATGTGTAGTTTAAAGACCCAAGTTCACCATCTTTTGAATGAGTCTGTATGACCTCTACAGGCATATATATAGACCCAAATATTAATTGTATATTTGGTTTTTTGGTTTTTAGTTTTTCTGAGGCTATGCTTCATCCTATCTGGATCAAGCATGACAGCTTGTCTTTGAAGAAATAATTCTGGATTCTGACAAGGTGGTGGTCTTGGTGGTGTCCTAGGTAATGGTTACTCCTGTTCTGGTTCATTAGAAGGACCTTCCTGTTATTGTTCAGCATTGGGATCTGGATTATGTAGCAGATCAGTTGGATTAATATCAAATTCTAGTAGGCCATGATCTTTGTAGGTGTCCTCTTAATCTGGTTTACTTTGATCCTGATCCTCCAGTTCATTATCATGATTAGGGATTAGTACAAGGTCTGGTTTGCTTGACTCCTCAGAACACTTAGATAATGAGAATTCATTGAATGTTGCACTACTGACAATAACTACTTTGCAGTCTTGTGGGTTATAGAACTTATACCCTTTGGTTCCTGATGGATAACCAATAAAGATCATCTCCTTAGCTTTAGGAGAGAGTTTATCTTTGTGATCTTCTTTATGGATAAGAACATAAGCTCTACATTCAAAGATTTTGAATCCAGATATGTTTGATTTCATCATACTCTTATCTCAGATGGATATGAGAGTTTCCCATTTAATCTTTTGCATGGGTTGTTGATTATAAATGTGAACAGCAGTCTCTATTGTGTCTTGTCAGAATGATTTGAGAAGACATGCCTAATGAAGCATTGCATTTGCTTTATCTAGTAGAGTTCAATTAAATTGCTCAGCTCTACCATTTTGTTGTGGTTCTCTAGCTACAGATTGTTGGTGTTGAATACCTCTTGAAGTAAGAAACAATTGGAAATATTTTCCCAAAAATCCTCCCCATCAGTCCAAACATGGGGAGATAAGTTGTTTCCCATGGCTCATTCAGCCATAGTGAGGTAACATTGGAACACAGAAAATGCTTCTGACTTATGTTTAAGCATAGCAACACAGGCAAAAGCACTGTGATCATTAATGAAAGTAATCACCTATTTATTATAATTGTAAGATTGTATAGACAACTTTAATAAATCAGTGTGAACCAATGAAATAACAGCTGATATTGTATGTGAGATTTGAGTATGTTTTCCTAGAGTACATCCTTTACAAAAGGAAGTGTGAGGGATGTTAGTAAATGGGGTAATTCCTTCACACAATTTGTGAGCATTACACAACACATTGTGTGAGGCATGACCAAATCTGTAATGTCACAGTTTCAATGAATCCATTTCCTATAAAGTGGTTCAACCAATCATAGGTTTAATCTGTGTAGACTGAAACCAATGATGTCCTCCCAGGGATGATAAAGTGAATGCCTGTATCACAACTTAGCCATGTTTGTTTCAGATGGTAGTAGCTCTTTTCATAATCTCAGCAGTGTGACCATTTCTAGTTAATGTTGGTACAAATAATAGTCAATGTGGAGATTTAGTTGAGTACCACATATTTCTCAATATCAATGAATGTTGGTCTGAAGACTTAGCAATTACATGTCCAGGACCAGTTGTCATCATTGTTGTACCATTTGCTACTTCACAAAGTCTCTCTCTGTCACTAATAGATATAAAGTCATTGTAGAAGGGGGTAATGTGGTTGGTGGCTACACTATCAATCATCCAACTATTTAGTTTAGAATGATTTCTATTCTCTATATTAGCCATCAGGGCAGATTCCAGATGACAAAATGTATCTGAAGGATAAATAGATTCAGAAAGTATAGGAAAGAAAGATGTTTGATCTGTTGTCTCCTCAGAAGGAGACAGTCCATCTTGGTTGAAAGAACTGAAAGGACTGATTAGTGTCATCCTTATCTGTTTCAATATTGAATACCATGATTCCCTCTTGTTCTAGGTCTTTCTTTCAGGTCATTCTATCATTGGGATAGATATCCATCATTCCTGAGTTCCCAACATTTGAAGGTAGGTTCTTCACCAGTCTCTTCAATTTGAGCAACTTGTGACATGTTTTCTAGTTGAAGATTAATGTCTTCAGCACTATTGATGTCAGCTTGGTAACCTCCATCAGTCTTGACTTTATCAATGACTGTCATAGAGGCTAGATCTATAT
Organism: Phylloporus cf. gajari; assembly: GCA_038094015.1. Lineage (NCBI taxonomy): Eukaryota > Fungi > Basidiomycota > Agaricomycetes > Boletales > Boletaceae > Phylloporus > Phylloporus cf. gajari. The sequence continues at coordinate 33,216 of JBBPTF010000053.1, read as the reverse complement.
CACCATCAATGACATGAGTCTTAGCTTTGGGTTTACTAGTATTGGTTCTCTTAGTCTTTCCCTTGATGTGTCTTTCATACCCTGCAGGTCTTGATCTCTTGGAATGTGATTTCTTATGATTACCCATAGGTCTAGAAGGTTTATTTGTCTTGAACCAGCAGTGATCAGAGGTATGACAACTTTTGTTGCACACAGAGCACTTGACTGAAGGTGTATTGTGTATAGTGTTGGTTCAGTTGGGAGAAGCAGCAGAAGACAAAGGACTGATTTTAAACTCCTTGACATAAGTCAAGAGAATCCTCAGACACCTCACCACCAGCAGAACTCAAACTCTCACCCAAAATAGTCTAACCCCTTGATTTACCCATAGATATCTCTGTTTCCTCTGCCAAGGAAACTGACTACATTGAACGACCTGCAGAACATCTAGACTAGACTCTAGATCTCTTCTCAGAACCTACTATTGTAGGAATCTCAGAAACCAACAAACTCTTCAACACCAATGAGTATGAAGAACTCAACCCTGAACCCACAGAATTCTCACCCCAGACCATCATATTCTTGAAACACATTGAACTCCATTTTGCACCCCCTGAACACTTCAATGGAAACTTCTTAAAAGCCAAACAATGGCTCAACTCAGTCTCCTTCTACCTCCTTGTCAATAAAGATGTCTATAACAATGATGAGAAGAAAATCACCTTTACTCTCTTCTACATGATGAAGAACTCAGCCCTGATGTGGGCTATGAACTTCCAAGCAGAGGTTGCTAAACAAGAGGAACCCTCATTGGGAACTATGAAGGAGTTCTCTACAAAATTCTATGCCACTTTTAAACAACATGATGCTATTGGAGTAGCCATCTCTTGGCTTGCCAACACCTGTATGACCAAGAAGGGAAGAAAGTATAAACCCTCCTTAACTGAGTACAACACAGAGTTCCTCAACAAGTCTACCCTTGCTAGTATCATTGAACAAAATGTCCTGATCAGATACTACTCAGTTGGCATTCCTGACTTTCTTATGAAATGTGTTTTCAATATGGAGACAGTCCCAGAAACTCTTGGAATGTGGATGAACAAAGTTTCTATGTTCAATACCCAGTATGAATGAGCCCAAGAAATCTCCAACCATCATTCCTTCTCTTGCCACATGTATCAGTCCTTTTCCTCCAAAGCTGAACAAAACCCCAATGTCATGGATGTAGATGCAGTCTGGATTTATAAGCTCACTCCAGAGAAACAAAAGAAGTGCATTGCAGAAAGACACTGTCTCCACTGTAGGGAAAAGGGACACATGGTCAGGGGGTGTAGGAAATTCCCCAATGACAAACCTCTTCCTCCTCACTCCTAAGTTAAGAAGGTTGAAAAGGAAGATCCTCCCTGTTTTCAAGAGGTAGAAGATGATGATGATGAAAGGATAGCCTGAGTCTCCTTTGCAATCCAAAAGGATTTTTAGAAAGGAAGTCTAGATTGATGCTAGATACTTCCTCAACTCCTAGTACATGTGCTTGAGTCAATATAACCATACCTAAAACTATGAAGTCTATGCAAATCCCCATTCAACTCATAGTTCTCTTACACACTATACAAACAGTCAACATTAAAGCCCTCATCAATAGTGGTGCAGATATCTCTTGCATCAACTGGCAATTTGTGCAAAAGCACAAACTCCCCACTACAAAACTCACCAAATCAATTCTAGTTAGGAATGCAGACCAGACTCAGAACAAGGGAGGTGCAATTTGCTTCACCACCACCCTTTTTGTCAACATCAAAGATATTGCCCACCACATCCTCCTCCATGTTATGAATTGTGGCTGTGAAAATGTCATTCTTGGACTCCCCTGGCTTTGTCATGCTAATCCCACCATTGACTGGGAAACTCATACCATCTCCATCTCAGAAACAACAGACCAATCAAAAGAACTTTACTCCAAATTTATGTCAGATACAGATCAACACAACTCTTACTTCATATGACCTGGAGAATCTTACTCAATCTCAGACCATCACAATGTCTCTGCCATCTATGACTCCTGACTCTTCCAATATCTTGACTATGAGGTAGAGTCTGTCTACATTGAATGTTCCCTTAATAATAGGGTGATCCACTGAATCATCAGAGGAGACATTAAATGTTTCCTAGTCAACTCTCTGATTGTAGACAAACTTACTACTGCCATGAAACTTGCTATGGCTGCAAAGTTAGCCAAACCCAAAATAACCCTTCCTCCTGAATACTCAACTTTGCTCAAGTCTTCTCCAAAGAAGCCACTGACCATGTCCCTTCAGCCTGTTCCTACAATCACAAGATCAACCTCAAAGATGATTTCATTCTCAAAATCAGCAAGCTGCAATGCCTACCTTCTTTTCTTCATTTCTAACCTTATTGACAAGCTACAGGATACTTGCCATGTCTTCACCACATTTGATGTCTGCTGAGGTTACAATAACATCCACATCAAAGATGGCCATCAATGGAAAGCTGTCTTCATCATACACCATGGACTCTTTGAACCTACAGTTATGTTCTTCATAATGTGCAACTCTCCAGCCACAACCAAGCCTGTTGGCTCCTGAATCTCTAGGACTTTGACCTCCATCTTGTTCACATTCCAGGAAAACTCCATGTAGGTCCTGATGCCCTATCCTACTACCCCAACATCATTCCTTCTTCTGATAATGACAATGAAGGCATTATCCTCTTACTCCCTTCCCTTTTTGTCAATCTCATTGACAACACTCTTCACACCTATATCTGCTTCACCTCCACTTCTGACCCCCTCATACTCTAACACCTGCAACTCACCAACACCAACACCCCCACCCATCTTCATTTCTCACTTTTAGATGGGCAAATCACTGACAATGTCCTCACATACAAGGGATATGTCTACATTCCCCCTGATGAAGTCCTCTGCCACACAATCCTAGAGTGTTGCCATGATCATGAAACAATAGGGTATCCTGGATATCTAAAGACTTGCCAACTCATCTCCACTGAATTCTGGTGGCCTAGACTAGCCTTCTATGTCTGGAAGGTTGCAGGGTGTGTCAACAGAACAAGGTCAATACACACCTGACTGTCCTGCCACTTACTCCCATCTATGCTGCTGACACCTGTCCCTTCCAATCTGTCTCCTGTGACCTTATTGTTGACCTACCCTCTTCCAATGGTTTTAACTCTGTGCTGGTTGTGGTAGGCCACACCTACAAAGGGAGTATTTTTATCCCAACTGAAGACACTGTCACCATTGAAGCCATTGCTGAATTCTTCCATCACATCTACAAATGTTTCAGTCTCTATGACAATATTATCTCCAACCATGATCATCAATTAACATCCACCTTTGCCAAAGAACTTGGCAAACTCCTAAACTATGACCTTGCCCTCTCTACCACATGCTACCCTCAGACCAACAGAGAAACTGAATGAATAAATCAAGAACTCAAGACCTATCTCCACATCTTCTATAGTGCCAACCCCACTTCTTGGTCACAAAAGCTTTCTCATGCCAAGTTCACCCACAATCACTGCTCTCACTCCACTACCAGCCAATCCTTGTTTTATCTTATGATGGGTTATGAACCCCATGCCCTACCTATCATCCTTCTGGAATCTCATCTCTCCACAATCAAACAATGACTCAAGGCCCTAACTGCCACCAGAGATGAAGCTCTAGCAGCTTATGAACTCACTTGGCAAGTCATGGCATCCCCCACTTGTCAAAATTCACTCCCTTTGCTAAAAGAGATAAGATGTGGCTGGCAGCCTGAAACCTGAAATGTCCAACAAACCCAAAGTTTGCACTGAAACAAGAAGGACCCTTTGTTGTCACTAAGGTACTAATCTTCCCTCAGTTATCAACTCTGCATTCCCAGTACTTGGAAAATCCACCCCATTTTCCACCCCTCCCTTCTCACATCCTATTGTGAAAATGATGTTCACAGCCTGAACTACCCAACTCCACTTGTGTAACTTATAGAAGGTGAAGAAAGATAGAGTGGATATTAAAACACCAAGGCAACCCATTGTCTAGACAATACCTGATCAGATGGAAAGGATATACAGCCAAGGAAGACTCATGGTAATCTAAGTGAGACCTTAAACATTCAAAGGCTGCTTTCCTCAATTACAAAAGATGCCACCCTAGAGCCTTTCCCTCCATCACATGAACTATCACTTCTATCCCATCACCACCCCAGCCAAAATAGCTGAACCCACTTTTACCATGCCCATAAACATTTCCTCTGACAACAAATGAATGTACCTCTCCTTCACCCACTCAGTCCACTTCACCCCCAACATCCCTTCCTCTCCAGCCACCTCCACTACCACTCCCTCTGTCACTGAAGCAGAAGCTGGCTGGGATGAACTCACCTGGCAACCTGCTCTATATCCTGCCATTGATGCCCTAGATGTTCTCCTTGCCAGGGAATGCCTTAAGGAAAGTCTCTACTGTGAACAATGGGAAGAGCTTCTCTGCTATCTCTTTTGTGATCACCACACTGTCTCCATCTATGTCCACTTGAACATGGACTCTCCTCTTCTCCTCCTCTATAGAATGTTCTTTTTCTTAGACAATGTTCAACCCCCCAATGCTTATGCCCCCATCAGACATGACATCCTAGAAGCCATACATCAATTAGGCATACTATTCTTCCTCCAAGACCTAGAGTGGTACCCCCATGACTTGACAGAATAACACAATACTCATCTAGCCCTCCTTCCCACCCACAGTACTCCCAAAGTTCATACTCCATCCACTCCATCTGCATCTTCCTCTCCACTAGACTTAGAAGAAGAATGTGTCCTCATACATGAGGAAGACTGGTGGACTGGCAGGAACAAAGAAGAACCCCTTCCTTACAACTATCCCCACATTCATGAAGCATGCTACTGCTGCCAATGTCTTGACCATAAGAAGGTAGACTGTCCAGACTACCAGTGCAGGTTCTGCCACAAGTTCTGCCTTTGTTGTACCACCACCTACTGACCATTACATCACCATACTCCAGATCAAGTACCATCCAACTCCCCTCCTAGCTCTTCTTCTTCATCTCATCATTATTGAGCCATTACTAACTGCATACACCCTACTAGAGGTCCACCTTGTCCTCAACCTTTAGTAGAATGTCTTCAGCATTCTCTCTCATCCCTCTATGAAGAAGATTATGATGCCACTACCAATGCTAACATCACAGATTCCCCTAGAGGCTCTTTTCTAGATCTTTAGGTCTTTATCACTGTCTCAACTCTAGTACATGAGTAATGTTACAATTCTCTTTTCTCTTATTTAGTCATGCATATTCTGGATGCTCTTTCTTTTCCTATGATTACTCACTTCCTCTTAGTCATCTAGCTTACTATTCCTGCATACTATAGCTCTTTCATTTTCCATCAGTTTCTATATCTAGAGTATATAAACCTCTCCTTTCTCCTTCTTTCTTTCCTTGAGCTAGTTCTCCTCAGAGTTACTACCTGTATCTCTAGACTAGCAATATACCTCTTTCTTCCCATCATCCCTTGACTCTTTATGAGCCACTATCTATGCTCAGAATGGATAGCTTGTCTCTTTAACCCTTGTCTCTGTTACCATCAAGTATCAGTTTAAAGACCCAAGTTCACCATCTTGTAAACAAGTCTGTACAACCTCTATAGACATATATATAGACCCAAATACTAACCATATACTTGGTCCTTAGTCTCTAGTTTTTCTGAGGCTGTGCTTCTCCCTACCTGATCCAAGTGTAACACTGCAAGGCTGAGGAGGCTGTCAAAATGGTGTGTCACTAATGCTGTAAGAGTGGAGCCAATACTGATGGATTAGGCTTTGGAGAAGCAGGCTTATTAAGCCAATGACAAAGGCAAGTGGTGGTTCTCTTCAGAGCCACTGATTTGCATTCAGTACAATGAGCAGGGCCTTGACTGTATCTATGGGACTGGCAAGTCCACCTTCTGTGTCAAATGCCAGGAGGTGAAGGTGAAGTGCAACTACCCTGGATGTGAGAACAAGCTGGAGAAGAAGATGAAGAAATGGAGGCTGGAGGCAGAGGCAGAGGTAGAACCTAGTCATCCTAAGAAGACTGGAGGCCACCCCCATCCTGGGGGTAGGACCTCTTGTGGATGTCCTTAGAGGCATCCCTGAGGCTATCTAGGTACAGAACAAGTACCTGGACATCCAGAATGAGTGGCTCCACCAACTTGTTGAGTTGAAAAGCATAGAGGTCTTTGGGGCTGAGGAGAAGTGGTGGTGGGGCTTGGATTGGAGGTGGCTCAGAGAGAGGCTTTGGAGTTGGTAAGGGGGAAGAAGGAGTCCTTGGCTGAGGGCAACAAGGACAGGGGGAAGGAGAAGGAGAAGAACAATGGGGAGGAGGAAGATGACTCAGAGGAGCTGAGAAGGATGTCAAGGGGGACACTGAGATGGGTTGAGTCAGGGGCCTAGACAGCAATGGCTTCCTCAGTTGTAATAGTGTTGAGTACAGCCACCACTGCTGAGATAGGATCTATTGGTCTTGCCCTGGTCAACAGACAAGAGAGACAAAGTCATCACCAGATAACCAGTGAACTGAGGAAAATGAATACAATCACAACCACTAGAACAATAGTGTGTTGAGTGGGGGTGGGGGTGAGGTTCATGTTTAATGGTGGAGAGGAAATGATTTTAAATGCCTAGTCTATCATTTATATCTGACAAAAGTTTCATAGTATAGGTAATGGAGGATTTTGGTCAGGAACACATGAGAGTGTAATAAAGCTCAGGGTTGTTCCTGAACAGGGCTGGACTCTGGTTTCCCCAAATATTGGAGATTGAAGTCCTAGACTAGCTTAGAAGCATGGCCTAACTGTAGTCAATCTTGGAGTTGAGAATCTTGGAGATCTTGTATTCTGGTTCACCATCAACTTTGATTGGAGGTAGCAGACTTTGTGTGCAGTTAGGGATAATATTAGAGATTGCTGGTTCTAATTGTGATACATGAAAGACTGGGTGTATGGACTTCATGGTATCAGGTAGTCAGAGTGTATAGGAGTGAGTTCCTAGCTTTGCGATGACCATGTATGGGCCAAGGTTCCTCTCAGAGAGCTTCTTTGAGGGGCAAATAGAGCAGAAGTACTTTGCTTTTATAAAGACTTGGTCTCCTACTTGGATGTCTGGTGCTAGAGTTCTTTTGGCATTGGCAGGACCTTGATAGTGTTTCTGAGTGGCAGCCATTTCTTTATAGAGGAACTCATGGAGGGAATCTAGGTTGATGGATTATTCTTAAGCTCATTTGGAGGTGAGGTTCTTTTTGGGGTGGATAGAGATGTTAGGGTGATAGCCTTTGTTGGCAAAGAATGGAGATACTCCTGTAGTAGTGTTTGAAGTATTATTATAGGTGAACTCCACAAGAGGCAGGAGTTCAGACTAGTTGTCTTGCTGGTAATTGCAGCAGATGCACAGGTACTGTTCTAGTGTTTAGTTCATCTGTTCTGTTTGTCCATCCCTCTCTGGGTGATAATCAGAGGTGAAGTGGAGTTGGATATCAAGGGCTTTACCAAGAGATCTAAAGAAGTGCAAGATGAACTTGGAGCCTTGGTTGGAGGTGATGTGGGAGGGAACTCCATGCTTGAAGAAGACATGAAGTAGGAAGAGTTTTGCTAACTCTGAAGAGGTGATGTTGTTGTGTGTTGAAATAAATACACATTGCTTTGAGAGTCAATCTACTACAACTAAAATGGAGGTGAAACCAGAGGATGAAGGGAGTTGTTTAATGAAGTCCATGGAGATGGAGTTCCATGGCTTCTCAGGGATAGGGAGTTGCTTGAGAAGTCCATAGAGCTTATGTCTTGGGATCTTTGCTCTAGCACAGGAGATGCAGGAGGAGATGTAATCCTTAACAAAGGTTTAGACTCCTGGACAAGTGTATTCTCATTGAACAAGCTCTAATATTCAGTTTTGTCTGAAGTGTCCTGAGAGCAGGTGATTGTGTTTGTATCAGAGGACTTGAAAATGAAGGTCATTTGCATTGGGGACATAGATGTGGTTGTCCAGTTAGAGAAAGCCTTCAAAGTTGACTGACCAATGAGAGTTGAGGGCTTCAGGAGCAGACATGTGGATACTAGCCAGTGGATTACTAGATAGCACAGTGGGTATGTCAGAGTGGAGTTGTTCCTTGTTAAACAAGGAACTAGAGTAGAGTACCATAGCTGCTAAAGATGTGGCTTGAAGGGACAATGTGAGCTGCTCCTGGGTGAATACAGGGTGGAAATTGTGAGGATTGACATGAGTATAGTCCTTATCCCTCTCTTTGGGATAGACATCCCAATAGTGAGTGAGAGCATCAGGCTTGGCTTTAAGGTGTCTGGAGCAAAAGCAGATGACCATGTTGAACTAGGAGAGAAACTCCAATCACTGAGCTTGTTGGCAGGTTAAGAGCTTGTCATTGCAAAGTACTCAAGATTTTTGTGATCAGTGATGACATCAATCAGAGTACTAGCCCCTTCAAGGTAATGACACCAAGTCTAGAAGGACTTATGGATAGCAAGAAGCTCCTTGTTGTGGATGTCATAGTTAAGCTCCAGGCCAGACAAAGTCCAAGAATAGAAAGCCAAAAGGTGAACCTCATCATCCAGGCAATAGATGGAGAGGATTCCAGCAATAGCATAGTCAGAGGCATTGATCTCTACAATCAGCAGAGTGTCAGGCATCCAGTGCATCAGGATGGGGACAGAAGTGAAAGCATCCTTGAGGGCTTGAAAGGCCAAGTGACAGGAGTCATCAAAGGACCACAGAGTTTCTTTGCATGTAAGGCAAGTCAAAGGAACAACAATGTTGATGTAATTGTGGATGAAATGTCTGTAGAAATTGACAAACCTCAGGGAGGACTGGATGTCCTTAACCTTGCAAGGTTCAGGCCATTCCTGAATGGGCTTGACCTTCTCCAGTGACATAGTAAGTCTAGGGGGTGAGAGCTGGTAACCCAAGTATTTAGTGGAGTCAGTGTGAATCTCACACTTCTCAGGCTTTGTATAAAGTCCATGTTTGTAAAGCTTACAGAGGACCTCTCAAACATGCTCTTTGTGGGAGACCATGTTGGTGGAGTAGACTAGGTTGTCCAGGTAGACTATGACACAAACATCCAGGAGGTTGGTGAAAATTGTATTGAAAAATTGCTGGAAAGCTGCCAGAGCATTTGTAAGTCTAAAGGGCATCACCAACCACTCATAGGAGCTGTAGTGGGTGCAGAAGGAAGTCTTCCATTCATCTCTCTCAGCTATGTGAATCTAATGATATGCATGTCAGAGATCAATCTTGGAGTAGACTTTTGCATGGCTTGGAGCATTGAAGAGATCAGAGATGTGGAGTAGTGGATAGCAGTCTTTCTTTGTGATCTTGTTTAGTCCTCTGAAGTTAATGCAAAGTCAGAGAGAACCATCCTTTTTGCAGACAAAGAGGACTGGAGCAGCATGAGAGGAAGAGGAGGGTGAGATAAATCTGATAGAGAGGTGTTCATCAAGGAACACTCAGAGGGACTCAAAGTTTGGAGGTGGAGAGGAAGTAGGTGGTACCTAATAGAGGACTAGCTCCTTCTTCTAGTTCAATTTTGAGATCATGCTTGTGATGAGGCACCAGGGTGTCAGCCTGTTACTTACTGAAGACATTAGCAAAGTCATGATACTCTGGAGGAACTCCAGAGAGTTTGATTTCTTCAGGCTTAGAAGAAGTGGAGTGCAGGTGGACATCTGGGGGACAGAGTTGCAGGCTATACTGCACAGAACCTTCCAGGCAACAGGCCAATGCAAACACAGGTATACTTATGAGTGCAATGTGGGGAGCCTTGTGTTCAGAGAAACTTGGTGGATCAGAGGGTGGGGAGTCAACCTTGACTGGAGTGGTCAAAGACTGTGGAGGTGAGCTCAGTTTTGCTGTAGTGGGTGAGCCAGTTGTGTCCAAGAACAAGGAAGCAGGAGCCATCCAGTGGAGTGACATAGAATGTTGTTGGAATAATATCACTGGTTTCAAAATGGACATGGAGATTGATTGCTCAAGTAATGGTAGAGTTTGAGGTTCCATCAAAGAGTTGGAGTTGAAGTGGAGGCATAGGATAAGTTGAAAGATTATGTTCATTAATAAAGGCTGTATCTATAAAACAATTGGAAGAACCAGAATCTATATGAGTAAAAAATAGAGGAATAGGATAAAAGGCTAGAGATATGGAGGGTATAAGAGACTTGGGATCAGAGAGAGTGAATGTGTTGAGTCTGATCTCTTTGAGTGCATGGTCAGGATCAATATGATCTCCTACCTATGCAAAGTCACAGAGGTTGCTGATTATTTTTTTGTCTCCAAGGAGACCTTTGATTGGGTTTCTGGAGCTAGCCTTGGTAGAGGCAGTGTGGACTTTGGATGCTCTAGAGATGGATTTAGGGCATTCCTTGGCTATTTGTCTGCTGCTTCCACAGAACATACAGAGCTTATTGTCAAAGCACCATTTACACTCTGCTACACTGAGTTTGCTGTCACACTCTAATTTGAAGGAGAGATCAGGCTTCAGAGTTGAGGAGGTGGCCTTCCTCTTAGACCCTCTAGAGTGTTTGGAGTCCTTTGAGCCATCAGAGTTGGAGGTGTGAGGGGGTGAGGCAGAAGGCTTGTCAGAGTTCCTCAAGGAGAAGGTTGTGAGTTTGGTCTAATGATTTAACTCAGACTTGCACTCCCAATACTGTACATCTATGGTGTGGGCAAGGGTGCAGAGCCCCTTGATTGTCAGAGGCTTACTGACACAGGAGATTTTATCCTTGATGTGGTTTGGCAGACCATTGTAGAAGTGATGTTGGAGAGTGCCTTCTTCATAGCCTTCAACTTGGGAGGCAAGGCAATTAAACTCCATAACATACTTGTTGATATGCTGTCCATCCTTCATCATCAGGTGATCTAGCTAGTGTTTGACATCTCTGACTGGGTTGTGCAGACTGAAGTTCATCTGGAGTTCCTGGAAAAACTCCTTGTAGCTGTCCATCCAGATTGGATGGAGGTCTGGATCTACCATTTCCAGGATATTGGGCTTGAACTATTCTAGAGTGATCTCCTTGAGGTAGAATTGGGCAAAGGTGACCTTTGCTTGGTCTGATGTGAAGGCCTTGGACTGGTCTTGGAAGTTTAGCTTACATTGCATGAGAAACATTTGGAGTTTGCAAGGATCAGTACCATTGAACTGGTCTGATTCTTGGACCTTAGTTCATTGGCTTGACTTGGAGGTGGAGGGATGCTGGGAGAACTTGGTCAAGCTTTCTATAACATTAGTCAAGTGAGTGAGGGTATCTTTGAGCACATGGGCTTTGAAGCTTGTCAAGTAGCTATAGACCAGCACATTGATATCATCTTCATTGGAGGGATCTCCAGAGTCATCCCCTGAGTTTCTCCTTCATCTTTGGGGGTTCTTCTGCTGCTGGAGCTTTATATATGTCATTTGAGCAATGACTGTACAGAGTTGTTCTATTAGCAGGGATTCTATAGGGGATTAATGGGGGTGAAGATAAGAGTCTATTGTGGAGTCCTACAGTAAAGATGAAGTTATGTGTTTGTGGACAGACAGTGAAACTGAAGCATGTGGTGCTTGCATTCCTGAGTAGGATGTCAAGTACCAGTTACACTTGTACTGGGTAGGTCCAAGTCATAGCCTCAAAGAACAGGGAGTTCAGGTTTCAAGTGAAGCAAGAAGTCTGGTCAGACAAACTGAAGAGACAAGGTCTACAAATCAGGTATGATTGAGGAGATCTAGCTTAAGGGTTACAAGTATGCTACTGATGGTTTATATATCCCTTGTGGTAGGAGCAGAAGATCAGAAAGGGAACACCTTGGGAACCATCAGTACAGCCAAGCACAGTCCACAGCAATCATAGGAATGCACAGCATCAAAAGATAAAGATGAAACAAATATGAAACAAGGCTATGGAGGACAAGACAATGACTGCAGATGAGTCAAGAGATCTAAGTCATCATAAAAGAAATAGAGTTCATGCTATGTCAGAACATATGACCAATAAAAGAAAAAGAATAACACAATGAGTACGAAAGGGAGGAAATGAAGTATGGTGCACCCACAGATCAGAGTGAGTTGTAACATTACCTCTAGTGTTTTAAAGTCCAGTCCAGTCCGGTTTTTGACCTTCCAAATAGGGCAACCGGACCAGGACTGGTCCTAGAGGTCCAAATAAGGCAACTGGACCACTAAAAACCAAAAAAACTGGTTGCAATTGGTCTTTCGGGCAACTGGTTTTACATGTAAATCCTGTCCCACACAAGTGTAAATAGTCTTCATTTAGTGTCTATACATCATATTCTGTCATTAAATATATTAATTTGCAGTGATAACACATAGAAATCACTCAAAAACCCTCCAAAAACTCTTAAAAAAAGATAAAAGTAGTCAAAAAATCACAGAAAATTAGGGGAACATTGCCTGATTAGGTAGTGTGGCTGTACACCGGTTGCAACTGGTTGCAACTGGTTGGCAACTGCAGTCTTTTGTTTGAGAAATCAGACAACTTGCAACTGCAGTCTAGTTGCTGACCAGTCCAGTCTAGTCCAGTTGCCAGTCTTTGACCAGTCCTGCAACTGGACTTTAAAGCACTAATTACCTCCAGTCTATCCCGAAGACTACCAGGTCTTCGACCATTGATCTGATTGAGTCATTCCTAGGTTGGGGATCCTGTTTCGTTAGCCTGTCCAGCATTGTCCATGAGTTCTCCATCTGCAGAGTCATACAAAGCCAGGTCCTCCACTTACTGCTCCAAGTCATAAAGGTAGATTCCTTCATTGTTGGTCGGAGTGCAATCTGGAGATTCCTGAATGATGTGTGCAATGTGAGGCAAGAGCCTGGGAGTGGTGGGGTAGTTGCTAGGAGTAGGAGAGGTGGATCAGTCAATGATATGAGCCGGGGGAGGTACTGGGATAGAAGGAGGAGACAAATGATACTCCTTGTGATGAGCTTGAACAAAGTCTATGATGGAGTGGAAGTTGAGCTCATACAGAGCATTCAACAGATCCATCTTTTGTGTCTTTAGAGTGTGACCTGTGAGGGTGAAGTCAAAATGTCCAGCCTGCTGAGTCAGGAGGAGGGTAGAGAGGGCTGGGTTCATCTGAAAGGAGTGAACAAGGAGGTGGAAGATAGACTGTTCATCAAGAATGCAGAAGAGTGGTTCTGTGAAAGTTCTATCACGGAGGAATCAATCTATGTGGACTTGCAACAGTGAAAAGTATGGGAAGGGAGGAGAGAGAGGTGTCATTCAGTGGAGGTGGCAGTAATTTGGGCGAGTTCAGAGAGTTCAATGGTGGACATGACAAAGTCTTTTCACAGTGAGGAGAAACTGAGTGGAGATGAGGGTGACTGTTGGCCATACTTTGGGACATTGTCATTTATAATCCCCAAGGATGTCCTTGGCATTGGACAGGTTTCATTCTGGTTCCCAGGAATTGTCACTAGAGGGATAGTCTTTCCATTTGATCAGGAATTGACAGCGTGATGGGGTTCTCCTGTGGCGTAGCATGGCCTTGACTTCATATTGTTCTTCTCCTTTGATCAGATCAGATGGTGGCATTAGGAAATTCCTACCGTGAGTCTCAGTTTTGACATAAGGAGATAGAAGGGAGGCGTGGAAGACATTATGAATTCGCCATGTCTTAGGGAGTTGAAGCTGATAGGTGATAGGGGAAAGAACTTTGACAATAGTGAAGGGACCTTCCATTTTTGGCAGGAATTTTAGATTGGGGGTGGCTCGATTGAGATTTCGTCCTTTCAGCCATACTTTGTCTCCTTTTTAAAATGGGGTAAAGGGGGCACATTGTCAATTCTTCATCATCTGTCATGCCAGGTCATGTGCAGCAAGTGCTTTGTTCCTTGCTGCGGTTAGAGCTTTGATCCAATCTTCCACAGCAGGAAGATTTGATTCTTTATTGATGTCTGGGAAAGATCAGGGTTCATATCCCATCATGAGGAAGAAGGGGGATTGACTGGTGACAGAGTGAGGTCGGTGATTATGAGTGAACTCCACCATCATGATAGATTCGGCCCAGGTCTCAGGTCGATTTCTGCAGTAAATGCATAGGTAGATCTCCATCTCCTGGTTGACTCTTTCTGTCTCTCCATCGGTTTGTGGGTGGTATACTGTAGAAAGGGAAAGATTGTAATGTAACAATCATCCAAGTTCTTTAGCAAAAGATGAAGCAAACTGAGGTCCTCTGTCTGAAATGATTTTATCATAGAGTCTGAAGCATTTAAATACTTTTGTGAAAAATAAAACTGCAATCCCTTCTACAGTGACTGTTTTTGTGGTAGGGCAAAGAATCACCCCCTTCGTAAGGCCATGGTCAACCACGACCAAAAGAGAATCAAAACCAGAAGAAAGGGGAAGGTCCGTAATCAGGTCACAAAAGACCTGTTGAAAAGGCCAGGAAGCGGTAGAAGGAATAGGTAAAAGTGGAGGAGTAGTGGGATGGGTGTGGGTCTTGGCCTGCTAGCAAACCACACATCCCTCAACATAAGAACAAACAAAAGAAGCAAGGCCCGGCCATCAAAATTCAGAAGCAACAAGTTGACAGGTTTTAAGAACACCTGGGTGGCCCACAGAAGGATGGTCATGATGTTGAGCCACGATTTTCCTGCAAAGATCAGTGACGTTTGGCACATAGATCTGCCCTTGGAAGGAAAGAATACCACCATCAAATGTCCAGTTGGATAGGTGGGAGCAGAAGCATGCAGTGAGATTTTCCGTGATTTGCAGAGAATCTAAAAGAAGGGGATCAGTGGCAGACAAGGAGGATAACTTCTCATAGAGTGCTGTGTCAATGAGGGACACAAAGAGATCAGGAGGAAGGAGAACCGTGTGGTCATTGTCATGTTGGACATTGAGAGAGAGGAGGTTGTTACAACTCGCTCTGATCTGTGGGTGCGCTTTACTTCGTTCGATTCCTATCATCATCATTGTACTATTCTTTTTCTTCTATTGGTCATACGTATTGACATAATGCGGACTCTATTTTCTTTTACGATGACTTAGATCTATTGACTCATCCGCAATCATCGTTTCATCCTCCATAACCATCGTTTCATATTCGTTTCAGTTTTATCATTGATGCTGCGCATTCCTATGACTGCTGTGTACTGCATTTGGCTGTACTGATGGTTTCCCAAGGTGTTCTCGTTCCGCTCTTCCATTCCTACCACAAGGGATATATAAACCATCAGTAGCGTACTTGTAACCCTTAAGCTAGATCTCCTCAATCATACCTGATTTGTGGATAATCGTTCTGTCAGTTTGTCTGACTCAACTCTTGCTTCACTCGAACCTGAACTCGCTGTCTTTTGAGGCTACATCTTGGACCTACCTGGTACAAGCATAACAAAAGATCTAGCTTACCTCTGAACCCTTGCCCCTGCAAGGACTACCAAGATTTCTTCAAACCTGAACCCAACTCCACCGTGGGCTAACCCCCACCAGAAAGGACCAAAAACCTCCAGACCATCCCTGTCCTGAAACCCTCTCTTCACCGCCCCCCCTCGAACCCCTTCTCCTTCACAACCCACCATGTCTGGCCCGTCCACCTCGAACCCCATGACTGGAGTAGCTCCTTCCTCCCAACCTTCCACAACATCAGCAACTGTCCTTCCCCAATCTAACCCTTCAACAATCGTGACATCCCCTGGGAAGGAGCTCTCCCTCGCAAAACCCAATGGCTTCGATGGAACGGAAACCCACTACAGAACGTGGAAGAACTCCGTCCTCCTCTATATCATGATCAACAGCCACATCTACGACGACGACGACTGAAAAATCGCCTTGACCCTTTCGTACTGTAAGAAGGGGATTGCGGCAGAATGGGCTTCTGTCTTCATTGAGAAAGGCATGAAAAAACAGTCCTTCGGGACCTGGACAGACTTTTGTGATCTTATGGACAATACGTTTCAGACCACCAATGTCAAAGGTGACACACTTCACCAACTTCAAGGATTGGCACAGAAGAAGGAGGATGTCCTCAGCTATATCGCCTCTTTCAAAGCTCTGGCAGTACGGGCTGGACTTAGCGATCAGACGGTCCTCTGCAGGTTATTCGCAGAAGGACTTCAACCTGCACTCATGTGGAGGATCTACCAGTTGGAAACCGTTCCCACCACGCTCAAGGAATGGTGTGCCAAGGCTGAACTACTCCACAATAACTGGAACCGATCTCAATCTATTGTATCCTGAACCAGAAACCATCACTCCACGATGACGACTACCCCTCGATACACTCATACACCAAAGATACGCGACCCAAACGCCATGGATGTCGACTCTGTACGACTCTCCCCCTTTGAACGCGAGGAGAGGATGAGAAAAGGACTTTGTTTTAAATGTGGAAAGCCTGGCCTTGCCAGGGACTGTCCTGGTCATCCAGGACTGGTGAAGAAGAACAAAGAAAGGAAGGTGCAGATAGTTGAGAAAGGAATAGCTAAGGTAGAGGAGGTGAAAGAAGAAGACGACACCATGTTCATCTCGAGGATTCTCAACAGCGATGCAATGGATTTTTAGAAGGAGGGCTCGAGTCGACGCCTGACCCTCCCACTGTATGCTCCCCTGTATTTACCGCCAATAACGATACTTGTGCTTTAACCCTACCTATCCGAGTCATCGACGTGGGGAGTACCTTGAAAACCGTCGACACATCTGCCCTGATCGATAGCGGAGCAGATATCTCTTATATTGATTGGGATTTCGTAAAGAAACACAAACTCCCAATAGAATGACTACAAAATCCCATCAACGTCCGAAATGCAGATCATTCCCCGAATCAACAAGGACCTATTAAGTTCGTCGCCAACCTCTTCCTGCAGATCAGGACCATAACACAGAAAGTCATGTTCCATGTGATGCAATGTGGAAGAGAAAACGTAATCCTCGGGATGCCTTGGTTCGAAGCTACTCAACCCAAGATCAACTGGAAGAAATGAACCATCGAAATCGACCAAAAGAACAACCAGTCCCTGGAGCTCTATCTTGCTCATCAAGGAGCGCGAGCGACCTATCTCTCCAAAGGAGCGAAGATTACTACCCCACCGCCAATGAAGCACTACTTTGCTCAAGAAGAAGAACAGACGGCCGTTCTAAACTACATCAACTACAAAACGGCAGAAAGGTATACAAAGAGAGCCTACTATACTTACGCTATCAACAGAATACAAAAATCAGTGACAAGATATTTCCTGAATGCACCAACTACCCTTCGACTGGAATGTATCGTCAGAAAAACCACCACGTCCACTCAACTAGCCATTGATGCCAACAAGATCGCAGTAGAGCTTCCCCCACAATATGAAGCATATCAGGAAGTATTCACTAAAGAAGCCGCTGATCATGTTCCCCCCTCTGGGCCATATGATCACACTATCAAGCCTGACGATACCTTCGTCCCAAAAGTATCCAAAATTTATCCTTTATCCCCGGATGAGAAAACGGCTGCTGACATATTCATTGACAAAAATTTAGCCTCAGGGAAAATCCAACCATCTAACTCCCCTCAGGCATCCCCCTTTTTCTTCATAAAGAAAAAAGATGGAGGTCTTCGTCCTTGTCAAGACTACAGATATTTGAATGAGCATACGATTCGCGATGCCTACCCACTCCTGCTTATCTCCGACCTGACAGACAAACTACAGGGAGCCAAAATCTTTACGAAATTCAACATACAATGGGGATATAACAACGTACGTATAAAGGATGGAGATCAATGGAAAGCTGCCTTTATCACCCATCGAGGACTTTTTGAACCAACAGTCATGTTCTTCGGGATGACTAACTCCCCACCCATCTTTCAAAGGTTCATGAACGACTCCTTCCGAGATATGATTGCCGAAGGATGGTTGGTCATCTATATAGACGACCTTCTAATCTTCTCCCCAGACGCCAAGACACATGAAGAACGGACGAAACGGGTTCTTCAACAGATGAAGGAATTAGACCTTCATCTAAAATTAGATAAGTGCAAATTTGATGTTGACCAGGTCAAATTTCTAGGAATGATTGCACAACCGGGACGTCTTGCCATGGACCCAGTCAAACTGAAAGGAATAGCTGACTGGCCTATGCCCACTAAAGTCAGAGACGTAAGATCATTCTTGAGATTTGCTAACTTCTATCGACGGTTTATCCCAAAATACTCTGATATTGCACAACCACTTTTAGATCTGACAAAGAAAGATGCCACATGGGAATGGACAACCTCATGCGCCGAAGCATTCCAACACCTGAAAAGTATTTTCCTTTCCAAACCCGTTCTGCACATCCCTGACACTTCCAGACAATTCGCTATCGCAACTGACACATCTTGCAACACGTCAGGAGGATTGCTCCTTCAACAAGATACTAACGGGGATTAGCACCCCTGTGGCTATATCTCCCAGACATTTTCTTCCTCTGAGCGAAACTATGACATTTATGACAGAGAATTGTTGGCAGTGATCTGTGCCCTTAAAACTTGGCAACATTATCTTCATGGCTCCGCCTTCCCGGTCCTCGTCGTCACGGATCACAAGAACCTCACCTACTTCAAAGAACCGCATAAGTTGAACCGATGACAAGCACGTTGGCTCCTGGACATCCAGGACTACGATCTCAGGATCCATCACGTTCCTGGATCTTCCCTGTCTGCACCTGATGCCCTATCCCGCCGGCCTGATCTCATTTCCCCCAACACTCACTCTGACAATGACCAGGCGGTCCTTCTCCCACCCGACCTCTTTGTTTCCCTCATTGACACAGCACTTCACGATAAGCTCTCCTCTTCCTCTGCCACTGACCCCTTTATCCTAGACTCCTTACAAACCATGGAAAATCTTCCGGCACGCTTTCGTTCTCGCCTTTCTGATTGGACATTCGACGGGGGTATCCTTTCCTTCCAAGGACATATCTATGTACTGAACAACACTGACCTTTGCAGAACCATTGTCGTGCGTCATCATGACCACCCTTTGGTGGGCCACCTGGGCATTCTTAAGACCCGCCAGCTTGTTGCTTCCAAATTCTGGTGGCCTGGCCTTGCTTCTTTTGTTTGTTCTTACGTAGAAGGGTGTGCTACTTGCCAACAGGCTAAGACCCACACCCATCCCACTTCACCTCCCCTTCTATCAATACCTTCTTCTGCCTCACGACCTTTTCAGCAGATTTCCTGCGACCTTATCACCAATCTCCCTCTTTCTTCCAGTTTTGATTCTCTTTTGGTCGTGGTAGACCATGGCCTTATGAAGGGGGTAATTCTTTGCCCCACTACAAAAACAGTCACCGCAGAAGGGATTACTATTCTTTTCTTTAAAAAAGTGTTTAAATGCTTCGGACTTTACGATAAAATTATCTCAGACAGAGGACCCCAGTTTGCTTCTTCTTTTGCTAAAGAGCTCAGACGATTACTACATTACGATCTTTCCCTTTCCACAGCGTACCACCCACAGACAGACGGGGAAACAGAGAGAGTCAACCAGGAGATAGAAATGTACCTGCGTATCTACTGTGGAAATCGTCTGGAGACATGGACCGAATCCATCATGATGGCAGAATTCACACACAACCATCGCCCTCATTCTGTCACCGGCCAATCCCCCTTCTTTCTCATGATGGGATACGAACCCCGGTCGTTCCCTGACATCGTCACTGACTCAAACCTCCCTGCTGCAGAAGAACGGATCAAAGCCCTAACCACAGCTAGAAATGAGGCACTAGCTGCCCATGACCTGGCACGGCAGATGATGAAAAACCGGCAACATGTCTCCTTTACTCCTTTCCGTAAAGGAGATAAGGTGTGGTTAGAAGGACGAAACCTTAACAGAGCAGCCCCCAACCCAAAGTTCTTCCCAAAGTGAGAAGGACCCTTCACTATCACCAAGGTCCTCTCCCCTATCACATACCAACTCCAACTCCCAAAGACTTGGCGAATCCACGACATCTTTCACGCCTCACTTTTGACCCTATATGTCGAAACAGAGACCCACAGCAAGAACTTCCCGACGCCACCACCCAAGCTGATCAGAGGAGAAGAGCAATATGAAATCGAGGCTATACTACGCCACTGAGGCAGTCCATCAAGGAGGCAGTTCTTGATCAAATGGAAAGGCTATCCGACGAGTGACAACTCCTGGGAACCAGAACGAAACCTGTCCAACGCCAAGGACATTCTCAGAGATTATAAACGACGATTCCCCAACATCCGGCCTACCATCTCTTGCATCTCTACGAAGTTCCTCCTCACGGCCAAACATCTTTGTCATGTCTACCATTGAACTCTCTGAACTTGCTCAGATTGCCTCCGCCTCCTGCGAAAACGCCCTCTCCCTCCTTCCTTCCTATACCTTCCATCGTGATAAATCCTCCGAACTTGACTATGTCCATATCGATCAATTCCTCCGTGACCACACCTATGCTGAACCCCTCTCCTGCGTCCTTGATGAACAGTCCATCTTTCATCTCCTCATCTGCGCTTTCCAGATGAACGTAGTGCTCTCGACTCTCCTTCCTACCCAACAGGCTGGACGATTTGACCTCACCCTTGCAGGTCACACCCTTAAGACTCAGAAAGTGGATCTGTTGAATGCTCTGTACGAGCTCAACTTCCATTCTGTTATCGACTTCGTGCGAAAGCATCATGCGGCGTATCATTTGTCTCCTCCCCTGATTCCTGTACCTCCCCCTCCGGCTCACATCGTTGACCGATCCACCTCTCCTGCTCCTAGCAACTATCCCTCCACTCCCCAACTCCTCCCTCATGTCATACATATCATCTGGACTTCTCCACCTCACGACCAAACCGATGACGAGGGCATCTACCTTTACGACTTGGAGCAGCAAGTGGAAGACCTGGCTTTGCATGACTCTGCAGATGGAGAATTAGCGGACGATGCTGGTCAGGCAAACGAGACTGGCTCCCCTGTGACTCAGGACTGACTCAATCAGATCAATGGTCGAAGACCTGGTAGTCTTCAGGATAGACCAGAGGAATGTTACAACTCGCTCTGATCTGTGGGTGCGCTTTACTTCATTCAATTCCTATCATCATCATCATACTATTCTTTTTCTTCTATTGGTCATACATATTGACATAACGTGGACTCTATTTTCTTTTACAATGACTCAGATCTATTGACTCATCCGCAGTCATCATTTCATCCTCCATAGCCATCGTTTCATATTCGTTTCAGTTTTATCATTGATACTGCACATTCCTATGACTGCTGTGGACTGCGTTTGGCTGTACTGATGGTTTCCCAAGGTGTTCTCGTTCCGCTCTTCCGTTCCTACCACAAGGGATATATAAACCATCAGTAGCGTACTTGTAACCCTTAAGCTAGATCTCCTCAATCATACCTGATTTGTGGATAATCGTTCTGTCAGTTTGTCTGACTCAACTCTTGCTTCACTCGAACCCGAACTCGCTGTCTTTTGAGGCTATGTCTTGGACCTACCCAGTACAAGCGTAACAGAGGTCAGGTCGGTAAGATAGAGCATTGGGGGCAGATAGAGAGGATCTGGGGACATGGTGAATCTTGAGGTCATAATCCTGGATATCAAGAAGCCATCATGCTTGTCATCGATTCAGCTTTCAAGGGTCCTTAAAATATGTTAGGTTTTTGTGATCAGTAACAACCAAAATAGGAAATGTGGATCCTTGAAGGTAGTGTTGCCAGGTCTTAAGAGCACAAATAACTGTCAATAGTTCCCTTTCATAAATTTCATAGTTTCATTCTGAGGAAAAGAAGGTCTGAGATATATAACCACAGAGATGCCAGTCCCCGTTATTGTCCTGCTGAAGGAGTAGTCCTCCTGATGTGTCACGGGACGCATCAGTGGCAATGGCAAATTGTCTAGATGTGTCAAGAATTTGTAAAACTGGTTCAGAGAGAAAGATGTCCTTTAGATGTTGGAAGGCAGCGGCACAGCTGTTCATCCAATCCCATGACGTGTCCTTTTTTGTAAGGTCTAGGAGTGGTCATATGACATTGGGATAAATTGTCTATAAAAGTTAGTGAATCCAAGAAACAATCATACATCTTTGACTTTAGTGGGGGTCAGCCAGTCAGCAATACCTTTTAGTTTGATCAGGTCCATAGCAAGGTGTCCAGGTTGGGCAATCATTCCAAGGAATTTGACTTGTTCAACATTAAACTTGCATTTCTCCAGTTTTAGATGAAGGTCAAGTTCCTTCATTCATTGAAGAACTTGTTTTGTCCACTCTTCGTGGGTTTTCTTATCTGGGGAAAAGATCAGGAGATTGTCCATGTAGATAACCAACCATCCTTCCACAATCATATCCCTAAAAGAGTCATTCATAAATCTTTGAAACATGGATGGAGAGTTTGACAATCCAAAAAACATGACCGTTAGTTCAAAAAGTCTCCAATGGGTGATGAAGGCAGCTTTCCATTGGTCCCCATCTTTTATACATACGTTGTTATATCCCCATCACATGTTGAACTTGGTAAAGATTTTGGCGTCTCATAGTTTGTCCGTTAAGTTGGAGATGAGGGAAAGAGGGTAAGTGTCCCATATAGTATGTTCATTCAAATACCTGTAGTTTTGACAGGGGTGGTGGCCTCCATCCTTCTTTTTTACAAAGAAGAAGAAGGAGGCTTGAGGGGAGTTGGACAGTCAGATTTTTCCTGAAGTTAAATTCTTGTCAATGAATGTATCAGCAGTGGTTCTTTCATCCAGGGATAAAGGGTAAATTTTGGATACTTTTGGGACAAAGGTTTCATCTAGGTTGATGGCGTGATCATATGGTCTGGAGGGGGAAACATGGTCAGTGGCTTCTTTAGTGAATACTTCTCTGTATGCTTTGTATTGAGGAGGGAGTTCAACTGCGATCTTGTCAGCGTCCATAGCCAGTTGGGTGGAGGTGGTGGTCTTTCTGACTATTCATTCCAGACAAAGTGTTGTCAGTGTGTTTGGGAAGTATCTGGTTGCAGATTTCTGTATTCTGTTGATGGCATAAGTATAATATGCTCATTTTGTGTACCTTTCTGCCATTTTGTAATTGACGTAGTCTAGGACTGCTGTCTGCTCATCTTCTTGAGCAAAGTAATGTTTCATTGGTGGGGAAGTATCAATTTTTGTTCCTTTTGATAGATAGGTTGCCTGAGCACTTTGGTGGACGAGGTAGAGGTTGAGGGACTGATCTTTTTTCTGGTCGATTTTGATGGTTCGTCTCTTCCAGTCGATTTTGGGTTGGGTGGATTTGAACCAAGGCATCCCCAAGATCACATTTTCTCTTCTGCATTCATGACATGAAAGGTGACTTTTTGTGTCGTAGTCCTGATTTGGAGGAAGAGATTCATAACATATTTGATAGGTCCTTGTTTGTTTGGGGAGTGGTCTGTGTTTCAGATGTTTATGGGGTTCTGGAGACATTTAACTGGGAGTTTATGTTTCTTCACAAAATCCCAGTCAATACAGGAGATATCTGCTCCACTGTCAATTGGAGTGGATATGTTGACAGTTTTTAAAATGCTCCCGGCATCAATGACTTGGATGGGTAAGGTTAAAGTGTGAGTATCATTGTTGGCATTAAATACCAGGGCACATACAACTGGAGGGTCAGGCATCGACTCAAGCCCTCCTTCTAAAAATCCATAGAATCATCCTGAAGAATCCTGGTAATGAAGGCCACATCTTCTTCTTCCTTTACTTCTTCAACCTTGGCCACCCCTTCCTCTTTTCCTACTGCTTGTACCCTCTTTTCTTCTGTCTTCTTTGCCAGCCCGGGGTGATTTGAGCAGTCTCTGGCTAGGCCAGATTTCCCACATTTGAAACAAAAGCCTTTCTTGATCCTTTCCTCTCGCTCAGAGGGGGAGAGGCGTACAGAGTTGACATCCATTGTGTTCAGGTTGCATATCTTTGGTGTATGAGTATATCAAGAGGTAGTTGTCATGGAGGAGTGGTGTGCTCCAGTTCGGGATATGATAGTACAAGATCTGTTCCAATTATTGTGGAGGAGTTCAGCCTTTGTACACCATTCTTTGAACATTCCAGGAACAGTCTCAGATTGATAAATGCATTGCATAAGGGCAGGTTGGAGTCCTTCCATGAAAAGCCTACAAAGGACCGTCTGATTGCTAAGTCCAGCCCATGCTACCAATGTTTTAAAAGAGGCAATGTAGCTGAGGATGTCCTCCTTCTTTTGTGCCAGTCCTTGAAGCTGGTAAAGTGCATCTCTCTTGATGTCAGTGGTCTGAAATGTACTGTCTAATAAATCACAAAAGTCCAGCCATGTCCCGAAGGACTGTTTTTTTATCCCTTCCTTGATGAATGAGGAGGCTCGTTCCACAGCTATACCCTTCTTACAATAGGATAGGGTGAGTGCAATTTTCTTTTCATCATTGGAGTAGATATGGCTATTGATCATAATGTAAAGAAGGACCAAGTTCTTCCAAGTGTGATACTTGGTCTTGGTTCTGTTGAAGTCATCTGGTTTGGCTAGGGAAAGCTCCTTCCCAGAGGATGTCACGATTGTTGGTTGAGAAGTGGTCTGGGGAAGGACAGTTGCCGATGGTTAGGAAGGTTAGGTGGAAGGAGCTATTCCAGTCATGGGGTTTGTTCCAAAAGGTCCAGACATCGTAGGTGGTGATGGAGAGGGAGTTTGAGGTGGAGTGGTAAAGAGAGGATTTCAAGCAAGAGATGGTCTGGAGGTCATTGGTCCTTTCTGGTGGAGATTAGCCCATGGTGGATTCAGGTTCAGATTCAGGAAATTTAAGATACTGTGGATGATGTCCTGATTGAAAATAACTTGAAGAGCGGCAGAGGGCATAGCAGGATAGAGAGAATAGCGAGGTTTAGAAGCATGTGGTGCCTGACTTGTGTTAGCTAACTGATAGGGGCTTCAAGGTGGGCGCTATATTTAAAGGGATTGTAACCCCTAATATGCCTCTTACTATGTCAACATGTCTACCATCAACCTCGATGTCTTCATTTTCAAAGACATTGTGAATGCTAAGTTTACAAAGACTTGTGTACACAAACTACCTTTGGTCAATTCCTTGATCTAACACATCAGTCAGACTGTCTTTCACAAGCGTGCAACTATGAAAAGCATGCATAACAAACGTCCAACCACTGACGCCCCTACAAGACGATATGTCATGGTAGTGGACAAAGTACTTGTGGAGGGAATGGATGGGGTACTATTCGCACCTATGGTTATCATTTGAATGAACAACGAGAATACTCAACTACAAGACATGACACATGATGATAAAAAGGTCATGGAAACGATTGTCAGCAGGTGAGGATGAACAATGACACTGGAATGAAGCTAAAAAAAGGAAACAGCATGCATGTCCACTGTCTAGATTACCATGTTGAAAGGAACCTGATTAAAAACCTGCGCTACAAAGTGGTGCAGGCATTTTATAGTCGTGCGAACGAGTTGTCTGGAATTGAAAGCTGCCAAATTGCATATCAACCAAGAGGGAACTTCGAAATTGGGAACATACATGAGTTTTTCCCAAACAAGGGTTCCATTGAAACAGCCATAGTCACTTGCCTGATGAAAGAAGAACTACTGAAAATCATGATCTTATTCGACATCACCATGCACAGGAGAACAAAGGATTGCCCTTATTTGTTTCTCACTGTTAACAATGACTATATCGTCAGAGACGTTGGGATGGATGATGTGGGAGTGATTGCTCATGTCTTTGCTTGGTACGTTTCCCTTGCTTGCGAAAACAACTCAAAACCGATAACTCCGTGTTGCTCAACAGGTTGAACACACTGCATTTCAAAATAGACAGTGAAGAAGGACAGTGATTGGTATTGGAAGGCGGGAAGATCATTATTGCTATGACTGTAGATGTATTCTTGCATGAATGTTAGATTGCAAGGGCCAGGTCCAGGACTGCCCACAGGGCCATGATATGAATTACACAATATGTTGTGAAATCCTCACAGATCATGTGAAAGAATTACCCTTTTCAACAAAACATCTCATGGTTCCTTTTGTAAAGGATGCACTCTAGGAAAACATACTACATATTCTCCTGATTCATCGACCTCTCAGCCATTCCAGACCTTCTCGGATGCAAACCATGGTGGTTGCAAGGACTCTGGTCGTTCTACTGGTGCCTATGTTGTCAAGATTGGTACTGGTGCTGTCTCCTGGTCTTCTAAGCGTCAGTTGATCATTGCCTTGTCGACTACTGAGGCAGAATACATGGCTGCTTGTGAGGCTGGCAAGGAGATTGTCTGGATGCATCAGCTCTTGCAGGAATTGGGGTTTCCTGTGTTGACTAGCTCTGTCCTATGGATGGACAACTAGTCTGCTATTCAGGTGGCAAGGCATCCAGAATATCATGGTCGCATGAAGCAGCTAGACTTGTGCTGGTTCTGGCTTCAAGATACTGTGGACAAGGGTATTATCTCTTCTTCATTTGTGTTGACCTCAGAGATGCCTGCAGATCTGTTGACAAAGGCATTGCCTCGAGTCAAAGTGCAGTGGTTTTGCGAGCTCCTGGGACTGTCTTGTCCTGGGGGGAGTTGCTCAATCAGGGGGGACTGTTAGGTTTGGTGATCTTACACTCATTTGACTTTGATTATAGTCTCATTGGATTCTCCATATTCAACTTTCTATCCTACCACTTTTTCCCATCGTTCTACCTTCATTTTGTGCCTCTGTGGCGCCTCTTATGTTTTGTGATGATGTGGCTGATGTGGCTTGCCAGTTGTTTACCAGTATTTACTTCAAGCGCATATAGCTCCTGCTTGTCCACTCTAAGACCCCTTGGTTACTCACAGTGGACTGCAGGTACTGTATCTTCGTCCTACACCTCTAATATCATTCTTGGTTACTCACAGTGGACTGCAGAGTTGTCCTGAGTTGGTCCCAAGCTTGGCTAGTCACCCTCAGTATTTTATCACAAGTAACAGTGCAAAGTTCCTTGCCCCTGGGCTTCCACCATTCCATAATAAGCCTGGCATTTTCCAAACAAACCAGAGCCTTTGCCATATTTCACTATGACTTCGAAGAACACCTTGATTTGTTTGTCAAATGCCTGAGCAGCAGAATCTGGATATGAGGCGACAAATGTGGCATATTCATAAGACAGCATCTCCCGCCATACCTCCTTGCACTCTCCACCTATAACCTCAAGTAAAACTGATGAAAGGTTGTGTGGGTTCAATGTCAGAAATAAGGCAGGTGTCCCAAATAATCATATTAATGCACGAATCTCATTGCAACAACATAATTTGTATCCTACAGACCCAGGAAGCTTCTTTGGGAGGATTGAAATCCAGCGCAAAATAGAGACGACCTCTTTCTTCTTTTCAGTCACTGCTTTTGCAAAGGGGTTCTTGAGCCATTTGTTTGCAATGTCCATCATGATAGGTGCAAGTTCCCCAAGTGAAGTGGCCAAAGATGCATGAGAGCTCACCTTCATTGAGAACATTGTCTGTCTACTGACTGCTTGTTTTTGCATGATGTTCCAGTAAATGAAAGCAAAGGTAGGATCTCTAGTAAAAGGAGAATCCATTTGCCACAGCAAGCAATGCACTTAGCTCTCAAATGAGATATACTGATCTTTACGACAAGCAGGATGATTGAACCCTCTGATCCCCCATGGATCCAAATGAGGAAACAAGTAAGACATCAATCCAGGGTCGGAATCGCTGACAAACATCATTCCAGTCTATGAATTTATAAATCTTTTGTTGTCCAAGGCATGCGCAAGAGCTTGGGCTTTCATCAACTCTCTGCTATGTGCTGAATGATCCCCTAATGTATATAATATGTTCTCCATCAAAATATCGTCTTGAATATCCTCCCACTTTTCAAATTCATCTATGTGTTCAGTGCCATCCAGTTCCTGTTTGATTTGCATGAACTGCAGGACTCCTGTATCTGATTCAAAGCTTTCTGGCCCAAACAGAGCATCCAGGTTGGCTTGACTGAATTGCGCTTCGTCTTTCTGATACTAAATGTTCTTCAATACCAGGAAACAAATCATACTCTCCACGTTTTTTGATAAAATACTGAGGGCGACTAGCCAAGCTTGGGACCAACTCAGGACAACTCTGGAGTCCACTGTGAGTAACCAAGAATGATATTAGAGGTGTAGTACGAAGATACAGTACCTGGAGTCCACTGTGAGTAATCAAGTGTTAGGTTTGGTGATCTTGCACTCATTTGACTTCGATTATAGTCTCATTGGATTCTCCATATTCAACTTTCTATCCTATCACTTTTTCCAATCATTCAACCTTCATTCTGTGCCTCTGTGGCATCTCTTATGTTTTGTGATGATGTGGCTGATGTGGCTTGCCAGTTGTTTACCAGTATTTACTTCAAGCGCACATAGCTCCTGCAAGTCCACTCTGAGACCTCTTGGTTACTCACAGTGGACTCCAGGTACTGTATCTTCATACTACACCTCTAATATCATTCTTGGTTACTCACAGTAGACTGCAGAGTTGTCCTGAGTTGGTCCCAAGCTTGGCTAGTCGCCCTCAGTATTTTATCACCAAGAGGTCTCAGAGTGGACTTGCAGGAGCTATGTGCACTTCAAGTAAATACTGGTAAACAACTGGCAAGCCACATCAGCCACATCATCACAAAACATAAGAGATGCCACAGAGGCACAGAATGAAGATGGAATGATGGGGAAAAGTGGTAGGATAGAAAGTTGAATATGGAGAATCCAATGAGACTATAATAGAAGTCGAATGAGTGCAAGATCACCAAGCCTAACATTTTTTTTGTTCACCTGCATGGGGCAGCAATGTTGTAAGGATTCACGAGTCACCTGCTGAGCACCTCTATTAAATAAGACACAAATGGTCTCATGAACTTTGCTGCCAGATGGGGGTAGTAAACATCAAAGCTCACTGGGTTCTTATGGGAAAATTGCCACATTCCCTCTATTGAACTGCTGAGACGTCTCCTCCGGCAAAAAACCTCCCTGAAGGCTGGACCACATGTAATGGTGCATTACAATAGAGCCATGGCAGCAAGAGACTAATTGAGTCTCGGAAAGTGACACATTTGCAAAGGCAATCTTTGTGTATTCAGGTAAAGCTTCCCAACCATAGTATAGAAAATTTGCTAATGCAAATTTAGGTTGTCTAGATGGCTTTGAGGTCAACGCCTGCTTGCAGGTGCTGCACACAGCAATCAAACTGAGTCTCATTGGATTCTGCATACCCCTCATACTCAGTATTGTCCGTCCATACCCATGAAAGTTGTAGCTCATTGGTAAACACTCTTCAGAAATCAGTTCATTGGTCAAAATGGAGAGATTGATAGTGGTAGGGTTGAGAGTTTGAAGACACGATTCTGGCATTCCCCAATCACAGACTGTGCAGGCCATGGGGTGAAACAAAGAAGGATCCATATGTTTCTGCCATTCCAATATAATTTCTTTCTTTTCAGCTGGCGAATTGCTTTCAGGAAAGCAACTCTTTTCAACATCACTATCTGAAAAGGAACTGTATGAATTGCATGCTACCACAAGCTCACGTCAGCATTTTCGATAGCAGGTGACATCTTCTAAGTTTTGTCTTATTAAGTTCTCATTCAGAATGAGAGCACATTGTTGCCGACACTGTTGCACCCAACCCACACGAACTCCCTGTATTTCCTCTGACCAATCTCAAGGAGGAGATAAGAATTGTGCCATTGGAGAACAATGAGGTCTTCGCAAAATGTCAAACATGTAATACATAGTGCCACAGTTACAAGGGGCATGCAGTCATAAAGTGTTGGTCAACCATTCCAACCTGAAGCTGGAGTTGATGGAACTCCATGATCTGCACAGAGTGAAAACAACTGGTGGCAAATGAGGAATGGAAATTGCTCCACTAGTAACCCAACATTTTGCAGGCCCACCACCAAGGATGAACCAGATGGGATCAAAGTCTGTGTGTCGAAGTCTTCTGACCATTGCACCTTTAAGACAAACTCGAGTTGCAGATCCCCGAAAGAGACCCTAAGAACATCAATGAATGGATTGTCCTAAACAATGACCATTTTGGCATATGTAGGTTCTGCAAGAATTGTCAAAAAGATAGATTACACAAGGACAGGATACTTACCGGCCATGTGTTTATTACGAGATCCAATGTCTACCATTGTCTTTCTTTGAGTTAGGAAGCAGAGGGAAGTAATGACTCCTAAAATATACTCTGCTTTTTTGTATTCAATTGGTCAGCACCAAAGAGGAAAATTGTTACATAAGATATTCCAAAAGTGGTAACACTGCAGTGACAGACAAATTTCAAACACCAGACCTGGACTCAGCTGAGTCCAGGAATAACCAAATCTGTAATGCTACAGTTTTAATGAATCCATTCCTTGTAATGACATGGTTGAACCAATCATGAGTTTAATCTGAATAGACTGAAATTAATGAAGTCCTCCAAGGGGTGAGAAAGTGAATGCCTGTATCACAACTTGTCCATGTTTGTTCTGCATAGTAGTAGCTCTTTTGTAATCTTGACAGAGTAACCATTTCTTGTTAATGTCAGTATAGATAGTAGTCAATGTAGAGATTTAGGTGAGTACCACACATCTCTCAATATCAATGAATGTTGATCTGAGTACTTAGCAATCACATCTCCAGGACCAATCATCATCATTGTTGTACCATTTACTACTTCACAAAGTTTCTCCCTGTCACTAATGGATATAAAATCATCATAGAAGAGAGTAATGTAGTTGGTGGCTCCACTATTAATCATCCAACCATTTAGTTTAAATGATTGCTATTCTCTGAATTAGCCATCAAGTCAGATTCTAGGTCATAGGATGTATATGAAGAATAAATATTATCAGAGAAACTAGGAAAGAAAGATCTTTGATTAGATGTCTCTTTAAAAGGAGACAGTTTGCCTTGGTTGAAAGGACTGAAAGGATTGATCAATTTCATCCTTATCTGTTTCAGTAGCAAGTACCATGATGCCTTCTTGCTCTAGGTATTTCTCCCAGGTCATCCCATCATTGGAATAGATATCTCTGTCATCCCTTGGTTCTTAACATTTGAGGTAGGTTCTTCACCTGTCTCTTCAATTTGATCAATTTGAGACATGTTTTCTAGTTGAAGATCAATATCTTCAATACTATTAATGTCTGTTTGGTAACCTTCATCAGTCTCAACTTCATCAATGACCATTGCTATGGAGGATAGATCTATGTCACCATCAATGAGATGAGTCTTAGTTTTGGGTTTACCAGTATTGGTTCCCTTAGTCTTTCTCTTGATGTGTCTTTCATATCCTGCAGGTCTTGGTCTCTTCACATGGGGTTTCTTATGAGTTCCTCCATGTCCAAAAGGTTTCTTCATCTTGAACTGGCAGTGATCAGAGGTATGACCATTCTTATTACACACAGAGGATTTCTGGACTGAAGGTGCATTGTGTATAGTGTTGGTTCAATTGACAGAAGTAGTAGAAGATGATGAACCAATTCTAGAGGCCAAGCTAGTAGAAGCAGAAGCATGTAAGATCCTTCTAAGGTTAGAATCTTTTAGGATTTCTTGTCCCACATGACCAGGATTGAAATTCTGATCAAAGATGGTGTGCACAAGAGTAGATACCATTTGATTGTAGGAATGAGGGCCACTCTTCCCATGTAAGGATCTCCTGAGAAACCAGTGTAGGCCAATTCATCTGCATTCTGGTGAGAAATTCTTGTTCTCTTTCCAGAATCTTGGCTGCTAGTTCTGGTTTCTTGGTCATCAGGGTAGACCAATTGAGGATCAATTCCTTTGCCAGGGGAAGATGACTTCTCTTTAATGATTTCTTGAAAGAGCTGGGTAAGTTGCTCATAGCTCTTTAGGATTTCTGCCATATTCTTGTTGTGTCCAATGATCTCAGCAGTATAATGCTGAGTATGAGTGATCAATTCTCTTCTTTCTCTCTGGATAGTAGACTGTAAAGTATAGATGATGGGTTCATTTCAGAAAGAATCAAAATAAATAAAATTCATGCTATTTATGTTTATCTATCCTTAGATACAAGAGCAAGAGTATTTGAGACAAACCTCAAGAATACACCTAGAGTAGGTAATATTATCTCTCTTCATTTACCTGATTATATAGCTTATACCATACATATTTCATTGATAGGCTTTGATACAAGTGAGAATCAAGGTAAATCATGGTCATCTTGAAAATGAGTATTGAATTCATATTGTCCAAATCAATATAGAAGTCTATTGAAAGTCAGAAATACAATATCTAAAGCAAATAACAGGTATACTTATTTTTGTCTACTATTAATATTTATCATAAAACTTATTAAAATTTAGCTTTCTATGAAGTCTCAATATCAACCTAGAAAATATTTCTGTGTGAATCCAGTGATTGATTCATGTAGAAAGGGGTTTAGAACACCTCAGAGTTGGACACAACATAAAAATGCCATCCACTTCTCAGACTCTCTTGCTCCACAAAAAAGACCTCAGCAATATTCTTATCCTCATTATACCATAGCTGAGGATATAGCTGAGGAACCTCTTCTTGAAGGATCATTTTTTATTCAACATTCTATTCTAGATGATAAATTATTATATTAGAATGATTTTATAATATGACTGAATCTTTGATTCTATATAGGCACATCATGTAATCAGGAGGGTATTGATCTGCCTTCTGATTGTGAGCCTTCATCACACCCTGGCTTAGAGTCATCTGAGAGTAATACATGGCATCCATTCCAACATTGCTCTCAGTATAGACTTCCTGATTTTTTATTTTGTCAAAATAAAACACCACAAGATCAAATAGATGATCTTATGGACATCTGGGCATCTATACCAGAATGGGATGGCCAGCCACCTCCTTTTGCTAACCATGATGATCTTTTGAAAAAGATTGATGCTATTACAGGAAATCCTCCATGGGAATGTTTATCAGTACATCATGCTGATGCATTTTCAAAGGATGAGTCTACTCCTGCATGGAAAAGAGTCTCATATGATGTGTGGTTCAGAGCTCCAGGGACATTAGCTGATCTTCAGTTATAAAACCCAGAGTTCAAGAATCATATAGATTACTCACCTAAACAAGTATTTGGAGATCAACATCAGCATGTGTGGAGTGATCTTATGACAGGAAATTGGGCATGGAGACAATATGTAAGTGGTTCATTTTTCTATTTATATAAATCAATAATTATATACTAGAATGAGTTTTCAAAAGATTCAAATAATCATGGAGCCACATTTGT
>JBBPTF010000052.1:0-40863 GCA_038094015.1 Phylloporus cf. gajari | reverse complement strand
AATCAACACTTACTAGTGTTGATTACTGACTTACACTTGACTTTCAAGTGTCGATAATTAGACTTACACTACTGTCCTTTACTAATGTGATCAGTAGTTATTTAGTACTTATCACTAGTAGTGATTCTTACTATGTAAGTCATATATTACTAGTGTAATACACTTGTAATTTCAACACCTAGAGCACCACCATACTATAAACTGCTGTTGCTGACCTCGCTCCCCCACTTTCCTAGACACTGTTTGTTCAAATGGATGCAGGCACAAGAAGGCCAGACAAAATGTTGTAGAGGAACATCCCACTTCACCTCAGGCCAATTCTCCTGACCTTTCCTTGACTGAGGAAGCTAATGATGTGGCTGGCAAAGTACAAGATCAGCCAAAGACCCAAAAGGGCCAATGGTCTATTAATCTGAGAGGAATGCAGGAGGTCAAATAAACTATCCTCAAGTACTACCCTCCACTTTGGACCAAGTGCCTTGATAATGTCAAAGCATGGATGCACCGAAACATAGTGGTACACAATGCTTTCCCATCTATCACAACTGCGTTGAAAGGTGCATGTAAAGAAACACTAGTCGAAACCCTTGCAGACTGTGATGACCACAAATCTGAGCTGGAGAAAGGTGAGTGCCATCTTGCCATGGATTGTCTCACATACTAAAAATGGGTAGGTTTTTACCCAAAGCAGGCCATAAGTATGTGTAGGCTAGTAGGTGCCCAGGTAAATAATATGAATGCCCTGCTAACCTGTTTCAGATCTACAATGACGTCACTACTTTCCGGAGTGAGATCAAGAAAACAGTTGTCCAAATCTTGCCTGTTTATTATGAACTATACCCACTGGTGAGTGTGATGTCAGATACTGAGCAGTACAATGCTATTTATGAGAAGGCACAAGATCTGCTTCAAGGCTGGCAGTTCCTATGTGGCAAGCTTGATGAGAATGTAAACCCCCTCACCATCTTCCATGCCATATCCACAATTGATTGACTCAACAGGGGAAGACAAGCAACTTTGTGCATCCGGCCATCAAACATGTCTGCCTCGCAATATACTACTTGAACACATCAAAAACTTTGCAGCAGTTCCCTGAATTGCAGGAATATGTTCCATACAATGTTCTCGTATTTGCAGCTGCATTCATAAGCGCTCTCTCTCTCTCTCTCTTTTTTTTTCATCGGGAATGTTGGTTAGATCCACAATGTCTTGGGTATCCTTGCACACCACAGTCATATTCCCAACAATTCCAAGCTTGATGTCAACCAACTCAAGGACTCATATGATAAACTATGTCATAGCATCATGTGGCTTGCAGAAGACATGTACTATGAGGAAAAGTTGGATAAAATGCTTGAGGAGTGGGTGGCCCTCAGCATGTAGATGAATCTGGCTTCGCTGATCATTCAATTAACAGTCTGTATAGGACTGATTTCTCTCAAGACAAAGCCATGACAGGAGATGACAATGACGATGCTCTCATCATCTTAGACTAATATCTTTGTAGTACTGCACTTCATGTATGGTTTCTCAATAACAGAGATTGTTTTTATGGCAGTCAAACCAGGTGAACTACAAGGCTGTACAGCTATGTACAAATGGTACAGTACCACAGTGGGTGAAGTCTGTGCAGTGACGACAAAGGTGTACAGTGTGGGCCGGTGTGGCACAGCCAGCAAAGTCTGTACAGCACCATATCAATTGGCAATGATGGCAAGGATGTATGGTGACATACAGATCAGCAACAACAGCAAGTCTGTATAGCACCATACAGACACTGAGGTCGCACAATGCTGTACAGGCACCATTGTCATGGATTGGGTTATGTAACTGCTGAGATTGGTACAGATCAGTATCTATTAGCTGACTGAGCCATCTGACTCAGAATTTTACAGCACATGACATAACTGTGCTATAACTGTACAGCCGGGACCTAGGTGTACTGCTGTAAGTGCTGTAAGTGTCTGTACAGCTCTGTACAGTCACTTCCAGTTTTGCTGATGAATGACATCAGTGTGACAGTCACGCTGTCACAACATCATCAGACAAGAGTGAGGAAGGGGGCAAGGTGAGGGCAACAATGACAACAAGGACAATGATAATGTGACAACCACATTATTGTAGTTATCATGCTGTTGTTGTTGTTGTTGCCAGGTGAGACAAGCACAGGAGGCAACCTGAGCAAGGGAAGGGGATGCGTGTGCAACCAGTGATGCTGTCGTTGCAATGCCATCAATGGTGTTGGTCCATTGGCAACATGCATGGTGTCATGGCTGGCATCACTGTGGTTGTGCACGCATCGTCATTGTGTGTTGTTGGCGTCACCATCATCGTTGCCTGACACCTGCACAAGGGCTGCTGTATTTGGTAGTACCCATGTACCCACGGGTCCCTGAAGCACACACTTGTACTCAAGACTCACTATGGGTGTCCCACACCCATGCTATCCATGTCACAACTGTGGCCAATGGTGAACTCAATACACCCCAGGTATTCATGAATCAAAAAAATGCAGTTGGGTAAAAAAAAAAACACAGTTGAAAAACAGAAAAATGTGGTGAAAAATTTTTTGGAATAAATGTGCAGATTTGATGCCATAGGGGCCAACAGGCCAAAGCATATGGCATCAAATCTGCACATTTATTCTCAAAAAATTTTTCCATGTTTTTCTGTTTTTCAACTGTGTTTTTTTTTTACCCAACTGCATTTTTTTGACTTGTGAATAACTGGGGTGTATTGAGTTCATGATTGGCCACAGTTGTGATATAGATAGCACAGGTGTGGGACACCCACAGCAAGTCTTGAGTACTTACAGGTGTGTGCTTCAGGTACCTGTGGGTACGTAGGTACTACCAAATACAGCAGCCCTTGTGCAGGTGACGATGATGGTGGCGCCAACAACATGCAACAATGATGTGTGCACAACTGCAGTGATGCCAGTCATGACACCATGCATGTTGCCAATGGACCAACACCATCAATGGCATTGCAATGACAGTGTCACTGGTTGCACACACATCCCCTTCCCTTGCTCAGGTCGCCTCCTGTGCTTGTCTCACCTGGCAACAACAACAACAGCATGATAACTACAATAATGTGGTTGTCACATTATCATTGTCCTTGTTGTCATTGTTGCCCTCATCTTGCCCCCTTCCTCACCCTCATCTGATGATGTCACACATATTACAGTCACTTTGTATCAATGTCAACAACTAGCCTGCTTGCATTTATGCTGATGCCAACAACCACCCAAAGTTTGGCTGAACTCAGGAGTTGGTCACTGAGGACAATAGGGCCAGACGAAACTTCTCTTGATAGAATCGACAGGGCCGAGTTTGGAATGAATGTTAGGATGGTCAATACCATCAGTGGGCCAATTTGGGGTAGGTTGTGTTTGTCAATGGGGCCGAGATTGAGCAAGTACAAGGGTGGTCGATAACATCAACTGGCTGTGGTTGGGGTGAGTCATATTCATCAATGGGCTGAGATTGAGTGATAGTGAGGATGGTTGATCCCATCAAGGGGCCCTTGTCAGGGTGGGTCATGTCCATCAATGGGGCCGAGATTGAGCAAGAGTGAGGGTGGTCAATAACATTGACTGGCCATGGTTGGGGTGGGTTGTGTTCATTGATGGGGCTGAAATTGAGTGATAGCGAGGATGGTTGATGCCATCAATGGGCCCATGTCAGGATGGGTCATGTCCATCAATGGGGCCAAGATTGAGCAAGTGCGAGGGTGGTTGATAACATCGACTGGCTGTGGTTGGGGTAGGTCATGTCCATCAATGGGGTCAAGATTGAGTGAGTGCAAGGGTGGTTGATAACATCGACTGGCCGTGATTGAGGTAGGTTGTGTCTGTCAATGGGGCCAAGATTGAGTGAGTACAAGGGCAGTCAATAACATTGACTGGCTGTGGTTGGGGTGGGTCATGTTCACCGACTGGCCGTGGTTGGGGTGGGTCATGTTCATCGATGGGGCCGAGATTGAGCAATAGCAAGGATGGTCAATGCCATCAATGGGCCCTTGTCAGGGTGGGTTGTGTCTGTTGATGGGGCTGAGATTGAGTGAGTGCGAGGGTGGTTGATAATGTCAACTGGCCATGGATGGGGTAGGTCGTGTCCATCGATGGGGCCGAGATTGAGCAAGTGTGAGGGTGGTTGATAACATTAACTGGCTGTAGTTGAGGTGGGTCATGTTCATCGATGGGGCCAAAATTGAGCGATAGCGAGGATGGTCAATGCCATCAATGAGCCCTTGTCAGGGTAGGTCATGTCTGTCAATGGGGCCAAGATTGAGCGAGTGCGAGGGTGGTCAATAACATCAACTGGCCATGGTTGGGGTGGGTTGTGTTCATTGATAGGGCCAAAATTGAATGATAGTGAGGATGGTTGATGCCATTGATGGGCCCTTGTCAGGGTGGGTTATGTCCATCAATGGGGCCTAGATTGAGTGAGTGCGAGGGTGGTTGATAACATCAACTGGCCGTAGTTGGAGTCAGTTGTGTTCATTGATGGGGCCGAGATTGAGAGATAGCGAGGATGGTCAACTCTATCAATGGGCCCTTGTCAGGATGGGTTGTGTCTGTCAACGGGGCTGAGATTAAGCAAGTGCAGTGGTGGTCAATAACATCAACTGGCCATGGTTGAGGTGGGTCATGTTCATTGATGGGGCCGAGATTGAGAGATAGCGAGGATGGTCGACACCATTGATGGGCCCTTGTCAGGGTGGGTCATGTCTGTCAATGGGGCCAAGATTGAGCAAGTGTGAGGGTGGTTGATAACATCAACTGGCCACAGTTGGGGTAAGTAGTGTCTGTTGATGGGGCTGAGATTGAGCAAGTGTGGGGGCAGTTGATGACGTTGACTGACCGTGGCTGCAGTGATTCAGGTCTGTCAATGGGGCTGAGATTGAGGGATAGCAGGGATGGTCGATCCCATTGATGGGCCATTGACACAAATTCAGATCTATGCAGACATGGTCTGCATAACAAATATGCCTCTAAAGTGTTTTTCTCGCTGATACAGCCAGGCAGCCAGAGGCGGGAGGCCATTGATACCACCAAATGATCTTGGTAAGCAATGCAGCAGAGCTTAGGGCTGGTTTATATTGTTATGTTTCACTCGGTCACTGCAGCTTTAGCCAAGACAGCTGAAGATTCAAGTACCAAATTGAAGTCTTTTCCATCCCCCATCCCACAAAAGGCTTTTACCCCACATTTCCAGAACACATGTCATCACCAACCTACAACTCTCCCATTCCTTCTGATTGGATACTTCATCAAAATGATATACTGAGTCTCTACATGCTCTCAATGTTCCACCACAAGCTTGGTCTCGCTTCCAAAGGTCACAGCCTGCCAAGGTTCCCTTTGGAAGTCATCTGTGAAGCAGACAGGCTGGTAGACATTTTGATTAGGGCATACAAGAATAAATGTGTGTTATATTGTTATTGGACTTTTACCTTGAACGTCTTACAGTATATTCACACCCAGTAAGAATCAAGGTGTTACGTTTGTACCAGGTAGGTCCAAGATGTAGCCTCAAAAGACAGCGAGTTCAAGTTCGAGTGAAGCAAGAGCCAGGTCAGACAAACTGATGAGACAGTTATCCATGAATCAGGTATGATTGAGGAGATCTAGCTTAAAGATTACAAGTACACTACTGATGGTTTATATACCCCTTGTGGTAGGAATCGAAGATTGGAAAGGGAACACCTTGGGAAACCATCAGTACAGCCAAACGTAGTCTGTGACTGCAGTCCACAGTAAACACAGGAATACGCAGTATCAAACAAAAGATGAAGATGAAACAAACACGACACATGGCAATAGAGGAAGAAACAATGACTGCGGATAAGTCAAGAGATCTAAGTCATCGTAAAGGAAATAGAGTTCAAGCTATGTCAGAATGTATGAGAAATAGAAGAAAAAGAAAAGTGCAATAAGTATGAATGGAATTGAACGAAGTAAGACACGCCCACAGATCAGAGTGAGTTGTAACACAAGGAGATCGACATCATCTGCCTTGGAGAAAAGCCAAAGAATGTGGAGAGCCACCCACTCAAACCAGAAGAGTCTGAGGCATTAGGCAAAAGAGGCCTTGCTGCCCTCAAAACATTGTCCAAGATTCGGTGCCCTACAGTGATTACCAATCAAGAAGGGCATATTATGGTTTGGTATCTTCCACAGGCCATTAGCCAGCCAAATCAGGTGCAAGGTAATCTGATTTTATTTTGACATTTGGTAATGCTTTATGCAGAATCAGCTTTGGAATTGTGTTGGCATACTCGCCAAGCCTCTTGAGGGAAGCATTCAAGCCAAAGAGACAGTAAACTGGCACTCCTATTGGCCCCTTTTCTGAGAGGGAGCAAGCAAATGGGGAGCCATCAATTTTTCTCCCACAAGGTATCAGCAGGGCCGAGATGTCAGTAATCATTTGCTATTATTCCACTTATCGACTAATTTCAGTTTCAGGTTTACAAGCATGATCCCAAGGTTTCATCTTTGCTCAAGAAAGCTAAGCTTGTGAAGGGGGGCCAAAAATGGGTCCAAAGCATTCAGTATATAAGAGGACTGATAGGAGGAGCTCTGGCCATCATGCATCCAGATATGTACAAGAAGGCTAGAGAAGCCATGGTCAGCCTCGGTCTTTGGGTGCAATCTCATGGAAATTGGGAAATGCAGAATCTTTTGACAATCTGGCCAAATGTATACAGCGTGGCTTCACTTATGGTAAATCATGCGAGCCTGATTCATCTGGATCTCAACAGATGCCCTCAATTTCTTGATATACTTCTAACATTTGAAGATTACAGTAATCTAGACATGGTCCTGCCTACCCTTGGACTGAGGCTAAGGTATAACCCAGGAACAATAGTTGCACTCTCAGGACATTCATTGGAGCATGGTGTTGGCAAAGTGAATGGTGACAGAGGTGTAGTATCCTTTTATATGAGAGATAATGTTCACAAGAGAATGGAGGTCGGTTGTCTGAACTATGTCAAGTATTTGGAGATTGGTACAGTTAGCATTTAGGGAAAAATCAAAATGATAGGTCATATGTTTTCATATTTCACAGCTGCAATTCATTCATAAACACAAATAAGTTTTATCCAAAGTTGGGGGATTTGCTGATACTTTATGACTCTGGCTTAATGTTAGTCAGATTCCAAGATGCAAATTAAATTGCAAATTTTCTGAACTACAATGACTTATGCACTTGGGACAATACATTACGCAGCGATTCATCAAAACTATGGACCTAATCTTGATCAGCTAAGATATCCAGAGTTGCATAGAGCTCCCATGCCTGCATGCAGCAGTGCTCAATCTCCTTGACCTCCCTAAAGTTGTTCTTGAGTTCTGAAAGTAGCTCATCTCTCTTGGATTTAAGCTCGGCCTTTGGTGATCTGGTCAGGGGATGGTCCATCCTTGGCCATTTGTTCTTAAGATTTGTCTGTCAAAAATGATAACTGTGTGAGGATAGTTTATGAACCTGGAAATAAGAGGAGACTGTGTCCTTCAGCTCCCAGAGCTCATCCGAGACCAAGAGCAGATATCTGAAATGAGGGATGCTCCTGACCCACCAAGGATGCAGTATGTTGCAGGTGTCTGCATCTCGGGGCTAGGCCCAACCTTCAGCATACTTTGGAATGGCAGCCAGTAACCCAAAGCTATCCTCAGGCATCTTTTGAAGAGTTTGCCAAACATAACATGAGTTGTCTCCTTCATTATAAAATGCTTCAAGCCCTTGAGGGGTTACCTGAGGGGGTCAAGCTCTTTGAGTGACCATGATCAAACAGTGAGAATACATGGTCTGTCTGCAATTAATGCAGGATGTATATCAGATTTGTAAAGGACTCATGATTTCTAACCAAATATTTTTGTGCCAGGCAACCGGCCACTGCTCTACTGAAATCTTGTGAAGAAAACAAGAGGCCATTTCAATTCAGCAGGCAAAATAGAATAAGAACATATGCAGTTTGGCCAAGATGGATTGCCGCTCCAAGATAATGGTGTAGACAGGGAACTCATAAGGATTTGGCCCTCTGACTGGCATGACTGTAGGTTGGTGGTGGTTGGCAACAAGATGAAGTTGAGACTCCACTTTGGACACACAACCCACAACTGCTATTATCTACAAATTAGGACAAGGGCCCATTGAATCAGAATGGGCTACTTTGGAAGCCCTCTATTATTCAGCCGAGATTGGTACCTTTCATCTCCTCCCTACATTGCTCTCAAAGCTTCGCATATGTTGTCACCTGGTGCAGCATGTAGCATTTGTGACCAGTAAGACCTTTAGATTCACTTTCCTCAGCCTTTGTATTCTATTCTTCAGCATGACAAGAGAAATAGTTTGTAGTCCATTCAAACTTGGCCTTCAACAACTCAAGCTCCTCAGTCCATTGATCTTTCATGGCCTATGATCAAAGCCAATGGACTCTATAGACTGGTTTGAATGAGCATATTACAGTTTGCATTAATTAAATTTGTCATATTCATCTTACATTCCCTCATAAAGTCATTTGCTTACATATCTTGTGGAATGTCCATTGACCACAGCCAGGGTAGATGTTCATGTCTGAGTCCCCATGCACTTGGATTGGTGGCTACAGTGGTAGCCTTCAAGTCATCATCTTTAAGCACTTGATATCTGTCCAGAGTAAATTTATCAGCCCCGAGAGTCACCAATGCTTTTCAGCATTTGCAATAAATAGCGGAATGCAGCTTCAGCCCCTGATCAACAGTGGAAACTCACCCCCAGGCTCTGGTAGTTTTTTGCTGGTTTGATGCATGCTGAATCTTGGTTTGAAAAAGAACTGCTTTGTCTGTGATTCACATCCTAATTTCATGAAGTGTATCGTTCACTTGCCCTATTCTTAATCTTAGCTCTTGTTGCATTAGCCGCTCTATACCAAGGCTTTGGCATTCTTCTCACCCCAGGCAAGATGGCAATGGTAGCCAGGCTCGGTCAGGACATTCATTATTCACCCTCGCAAGAAGGTCTTTGTCTACATCATCATCATCCAACATTTCGCCTTCATGCAGCTTGCTTTCTGTGCTATTGCATTTGGCATCAAGATAGAAGTTTGGCCTGAGATGCGCTGCAGCCCCTCAGAGAAAAGAGCTAATGAGACTGCTGAGTCTCTCAGTCATGCACACAATTCTCAAGCGCTGGTGCTCAGTCACTTGATTTCCTACTTTCTTCATTTCCCTGGCCTGCTCCATTTGGGCCTGCTCTAGTTGTATCCCCTTCACTAGCCAAATAGTACTTCCATAGCTGTTTTGATCAACCTCCTCAGAACCTTTAAGGATTTGTATCTCTATTGTATTGATGCTGGGGGCTTCAAACGGTTAGCCATGACTTTGTGCTGACATTAAACATCTTACCTCTTGGAAGTTTTAAGTCGAAAATATCCATGATCAAGGGATTTTGTATTCTGTTCCTCAGAGCAACATTCTCTTCCTTTACCCATTGCAAGTGCTGTTCTTTGAAGGCCATTCAGTCTAGATCATGGAAGGCAGTAATGGCTGAGGCCAAAGAGCGCTTAGCCAAATCATATTTCCTCCGAAGGGCCTTCACTGTTAAATAAATGATCAGTATGAATTATGAATTCGCTCCAAAACCACAGGATTAGCTGTGTACCCATTTGAATCATCTTCATAAAATTGGAGTCATTAATTTGGAAATCCAGAAACTCTTGCTGATGTGGGGATGACATTCCTCTGGCAGACACCAAGACATAATTCAAGTTTGACCACAAGGTCTCAATAATCTCCCTGTCAACCCATCCAGATTTTGGAATAAAGAGTGGGGCATATCGAGCATAGTATTCTTGCTTGTGCCCATGAACATGCCACATTCCTATTCCAGGGACAATCTCCAATTCATCCTTCAAACCTAATCAAGGGTTATTCTGAACTCAGGTTTGCAGATGCTTCATGTATGAGCAATTCACATCATAGAAATGCACAACCTGAGAGATATGGTTCATATTGTAGGTCAGGGCCTTAGTGAGTGAATAGTCCATGTTGAGTTGCCTTCAGAATTTATGTGAGCTTGTCAAAGATTGAGAGAGATTACTTCGCTCACTTTTCTCCTCTTTCAAAATCTACTACACAGCCTAGAAGAATATATCCATGTCGTGCACATGCCATTGCTCCAATCCCTGTGGATTCCAGATTTCCTTGGGTA
Organism: Phylloporus cf. gajari; assembly: GCA_038094015.1. Lineage (NCBI taxonomy): Eukaryota > Fungi > Basidiomycota > Agaricomycetes > Boletales > Boletaceae > Phylloporus > Phylloporus cf. gajari. The sequence continues at coordinate 30,667 of JBBPTF010000052.1, read as the reverse complement.
GTATTAGCTTGATTCACTGCTTGATGGTTGTTACAGGTAGAACACTGATGAGGATTATGTAAGAGGTGAAGCACAACATATCAGTCAACTTGCCTCAGACTTATGGTGAGTGTGCTGCAAGTACTCTTGGTACTCGGTATTCCTAACAAAATAGCTGAGACTGTCCATTAACCAGACCTGATCTTCGGGCTTTCTTTCCTTCAAGTGTTTGGCTTTAAAGTTTCCATCCATAATAAATGTTCAAGTATATCACCAACTATATTTTATGAGCCATCCAAACTGTGTTTTTGAACGTTTGGCTTACTTGGACACATCAAAGCTGTCAAGGTCAACATTGAGTCCAGGTTGGGGGCACACTGGGCAGAATAATGCAAGGTCTCCATTCCCTGCCTTCTCTTGGCTGTGCCTGAAGCCATTCCATTTAAGTAGCTTCAAATATCTCCATTTCCAAGAGGCTCAGAGCAGCTCTCTGTAGCAATCCTTCAAAGATAGGTCAGCTTCACGTATTTTTGAGCACCCAATTCATACAGGTACCAGGTTCAGGAATACATTGAAGGTGACTCGCTGAATCTTGGTGAAATAATTCATTGCCAATGTTCCACATTCCAGATTGTCTTGGACAAAATCATCCATGAGAGAAAACATAAAGGCTGTTCGGGGATTGTGAATGGTGGCCAGAAAGAGTCCATGATGAAGCAGCTGAATATGTGATGCTTTGGCATTTGGACATTGGCAAAAATCCAAGTGAGTGAAATGAACACCCGAGACATCTACCATGGTGATATACTTTCCTCTTTTTGGAGGATGAAGTCTATGTGGAATCCATTCATCATCCATATCTTCCCACTCCTCTTCCTCTGTTGGTCCTGTAGAGGGTTGACCTTGTATTTTGGTGGGGTAAGATTTTCTGAAGTGTCCATGCTGTATCCGACAACCAGCCTAGGAGAAATTAAGCGTTTTTGAAGAGATTGTTGTCATAACTTACCCAATGCAGAGAGCTCTCCTCAAAAAATGACCCAGTCCATTGTTTGACTCGGTGAAATAGATGCTAAAGATGATTGATTCAGAGGCAGGAAATGCAAAAGATTGGATGAGCAAAGCAATCCTGACATCTGTATGAGCCTTCAACTCCACACGAACAAATGCAAGGATCAGGCGGTCCCTCCATTTCCAACAAAGTGGATAAGTATTCTACAGCATGAGGAGTCCATTCTTGGAGGTAGTCATTGCAAGTCTACAAACCAAATGCGACTAATGAGGCTATGAAGCAGCTATGATCAAGAGCTGACCATTGTTTGCAACCATCTGAGGGGCTTTATTCTAGAAGGTTCTGTTTCAGGAATGTCAAATCCAAGAACCAAAAAACTCGGTGTCAGCTTCACATAAAAGGGACCAGCCTTGCTTGGTGATATACTTGGTGTTTTTGTCTTCTGACTTGGAGTATCTGGATATCATACCAGTACCAAGACTTTTTTCAGCCCTCTTGTAGTCTGCTTCATCGCTGTAGTTACATGATTAACTACACCATTGTTGATCTTTCTTTTTTTTGCACTCTTGGCCATGATAGATAGCAAGTAATGCCTTAACTCTCAATGGCAATGCTGGAGGTTCACGCTGTGTCAACAAGGCAGATGCCATATGGATTATAGTCTGACATCGGCTATGGCTTCAGCAAGGTAATCGGGGTTCGGAAATAAGGTTTTAGTCAGGGGCTGCAAGACAAATACAGTTTAGCCAGGAATGGCCAATGACACCAAATATCTGGATCAGGATTTATGATTCCCAAAAAAGGTAATTGTAGTCTCGAATCATCATGGGGGCCACAGGAACTAGATCCTACTTCAGAGCTATGTCAGGGAGTGCTATTCAGCAGATAGGAACAACTCCCTGCTGAACCATTTTCAACCACACACATCGCTAGAACCCCACTCCAATGGCAGTAGGCATTGTCTCTGAGGCTGAGCTGGATCACAGCCTCAGCAAGCTGGAGGATGAGCAAGACCTTTGGGACTTACTCAACTTTGATCAAGAAGACAACTGTCTTGAAAATACCTCCAAGGACGAAGGAGCTGGGGACAACAATCTACCTGATGGTGAAGATTGTTCTGAAGCTGTTCAGGATGCTGAATTCACTGGAAGTCATTTGCCAGGCCTGGAAGAAGTGCTTCACATCCTAGAGACAAGATGGCCTGATTGAAAAAGTGCCTAAGCTGGACAGGAGAGGCAGAAAGTATGGGAGGCCATTGTCAAAGAGATAAAGGGCCTTCCTTCCCAGTCAAGTTTGTCTCCAGATGAATGGAAGTTTAAAGAAGAGGTCAGTGTTGCATTTTTCCAAGCTTAATCTGTCTTCAGAGTTGTTTTAGACATACTTATTGTGGATGAAAATGCATGGTCGGAAAACAAGTCATTGAAAGGAGTTCAAACTCACAGGAAAATGGACTGCCTGAAAAGTCATAGCTGACCTTTGGAGGTCTAAGGTCATTGCATTCATAAAGCAGCAATGAAACCTGCCCAATGAAGGGAAGATGGATATTCAACACTATCAGCCTGGCCTGATGGAGTTTATCAAAGAGATGGTTGATGAGGAAGAGATGGACAGAGCATGAGCAACTGCCCATGAATGGAACTCAAAAGGTTCTCCATTTGAAGCCCAGACAAAGGGAAAGGGAAAGGCCAAGGCAATAGAGCCAAGCAAAGACTCAACACCCACATTGTTTTGATCTGGGACTCCAGCTCCTCAACATGCGAAACAACAGGCTGAGCTGAAGGAAAAGCAAAGAGCTACAATTGAGAGAGGTAACATCTGACAAAGATCACAAAAAATAAAATTGACACATACCTTCACAGCAAATGCTTGCGATCAACAGCCTGAACATGTTGCTAACAGCAACAGAGCATGGAAAGAGTTTCAGAGATATGCTCTGAATGGTAGAGGAATGAACCTTAGTGGGAATACTCACTAAGATAGGAGGCTTGCAGTAGTAACCAAGTAGGATAGGTAGAGCAACAAGCTGAGGTTGATGTGAGGAAAGTGCTTAGTGTAAACACCAAGTACAAGAGAACAGAGATGGAGATTCTGTTAGAGGAGCAACTAGTGGGAGCTCCTCCTTATATATAGTACAGGTTGTTTGTATCTGTATGGTAGTTCTATATACGTAGAACAAAGAGCAGCCAATGACATTAAACTCTCTTATCATACTATAAGCAACAGCCAATAGCAAAACATGAGCAGTGTCATATAGAAAACGTAATGATCTGTTTAGATAGGATTATATGTAATTATGCTTACTAGAAGAGATAAGATAGATAAGAAGATAAGCATGATCTGATATCTGTAAGATATCGAGGTCTAGATTGATTACATAAGTATCAATCTCAACACTCCTCCTCACTGTTCATGTTTTGAACCAAGTAAGGGAAAGACTGTTTCGTCCCTGTAAGAACTTTATCTTTTCTAAGTTCTTTGTGAAAATATCTACAAATTGTTGATTGGAGGGAACATAAAAAAGTTCTACTTCTCCAAATTCTACAGCTTCATGAATGTAGTGTTGAGGAAGATGAATATGCTTTATTCTTCCTTTTTGAACTGGATTTGAAGCTATAAAGATAGCTCCTTGATTATCAACACATAAGGGTATGTGATTGATTGGAATTTTAAGTTCTTCAAACAAATTCCTTATCCACTGTATTTGCTTAATGCATTCTGTCATGCTGCAATACTCTGCCTCTATTGATGAAAGGTGAACTTGTTTTTGTCTTCTTGATAGCCATGACATGATGTCATTTGCCAGAAACATTACATATCCAGTGGTTGATCTGGATGTCTCAATGTCACCTGCCCAATCCATATTGGAGTAAGCAATTAATCCTGCTCGGTTTCCTTCTCCAGAATATTTTATGCATAGGTTCTCGGAGTGAGCTAGGTATCAAACTATTTGCATAGTCCTCATCAGATGTTCCTCTGATGGGTTCGCTGAGAATTGTGACATTTTGATGACTGAGTATGCAAGATCAGGTCTGTTCCTAGCATAATATAAAGCAATGATCCAATTACGGATTGATATTTGCTTTGAAGAACCGCATTCACTTGTCCTTGTTTTGGACATGGTGAATATCCAGTTGGTAAAGGGACATCAGTCTCCTTACAGTTCTCTTGTTCAAAACGCTTAACAAGCTTGTTGGCATATGCACATTGATCAAGGATTAAGATCCGCTTTTTGTGGTCTCTTGTGATTCTCATGCCAAGATATTCTTTGACCTCTCCAAGATCATGGCTTTCCCATTTAGACATGAACAATTTCTTGTGATCGAGGATCTGTTTTCTGTTACTACCCAAAAAGAGAGCATAGTCAATGTAAATGATAATGATAATAATATCCTTGCCAATAAGCTTTACATAGATGTCTGAATCTGAAATGCATCTTTTAAAACCCACTTGATAAGAGATAAGTTTAGCTGCTTGTTCCATTGAAGTGCAGCCTGCTTCAAACCATAAATGGCCTTGTTTAGTCGACAGACCTTTGATTCCTGGCCCTTTATTACAAATCCTTCTGGCTGAGTCATATAGATCTCTTCATCTAAATCTCTGAAGAGAAAAGCTGTTTTGACATCTAGTGCTTCCATTTCCCAATCATGGAGAGCAGCTAGTGCAAACATTAGACGAACGGTTTCAAACCGTGCCACAGGAGAGAAGGTTTCCTTGTAATCTATTCCGAAAACTTGAGTAAAGCCTTTTGCCATGAACCTGGCTTTTACTCTGTTTCCAGGACAAATCACAAAAACCCATCTACCTTTCACAGGTTTTCGTCCCTTTGGAAGATCTACCAGATCTCATACTTTTCTTTCTTTTAGAGAATTAATCTCATTCTACATTGCTTCATTCCATTCCTTTTGTTTGTCTCAAGGTAACTTTAATATGTCTTGGTATTGTTTTGGAACGGTGCAATCTGAGATTTGGACAGCATTGGATAACTGGCTTTGATATCAAACGCTGCTGTAGAGATTCTCCATATCATCATCTTCTTCTGGAACATTCTGAACTTCTGTTCGTGGAATTTGCTCCTCCTGAATTGGTTCCAGACCTTCTCTGATATCTCTCTCTATTTCAATAGGAGGTCTATCTCCATATGTGTTATCGGGGATAAATCGTGGTCTAGGAATGCATTGTGATCGACATTCTTGTCTATCCTCAACTGGTTCTCTTGTCGTAGTTTGTTCTTCTCTCATCGGATGATAATGATGAGGATGACTTCTAAACTCTGGTAGACTTTCAGAGTCTCCCTGTCTAGGGGGTAACCAGTTTCTCCTATCAGGAGCATGTACTCGCCAAACAGGTGATGGTGGTGTTGGCAGAGTAGGTGGAGTAGGTGGAGATGATCTAGCAAGATATTGTTTGTGCTGATGCACATCCTGAGAACCTATTTTTCTAGAATCTGGTTCTCATTGTTTAATCCCTGGTCTTGTAGGAGTTAAACATTGTTCTGAAGGTGGTCTTTCTGGAGATGATTGTGTTTCTGTCTTAGGTAATTCCTCTTCCTGAGATTCTTCTTTAGGAAAAAGTCTCAACTCCAGTCAGTCATCTTGATCATCTGATGGTTTAGATAGATCAGGAAAGAAGTATGGTTGAAAAGGTTGTCTGTGATAAGGATCATATGGATCTTGAGGAGGTGGTTGTTCCTGATCTAATCCTATTGGAATGTGGAAGTATTCATATTGATCTGGTGATCAGGGTCTTTGTGGTTCTTGAATTGGTTCAGAATCTTCTTTGTCTATTATGGGAATAGGGGCAGGTCCATCATCTTGATCTTTGAAACATTGTGGAAAACTATTCTTATCAAAAGTGGCATGAGTTGATATGACAACATGATGTTTTAATTTTGACCAAAAACGCTATCCTTTTGTGTTAGGTTCATATCTGATAAACGTCATTTCCTCTGATTTGGGTGACAGTTTGTCAGGCCTTCGTTCAGGAGGAATGAAGACATAAGCTTTACAACCAAACACTCGAAAGTATGAAGCATCTGGTTTCTTCCCATCAGATTTAAATATTTCTATGGGAGTTTTCCAATTGTGACATCTCATGGATTGCCTATTATAGATGTGGATTGATGTTTCCACAGCATCTTGCCAAAATGACTTTGACAGACAGGCATGATGGTGAATTGCCTCAGCCTTTTCTAATATGGTTCGGTTAATCTCTCAGCTCTTCCATTTTGCTGAGAAGTGTGAGGGGTAGAAGTTTGATGAGTTATGCCTCTGGAAGTGAGGAATGTTTGAAACTTATGACTCATGAATTCCCCCCCTTGGTCCAAATGGACAGTGGCTAATTTATGACCTGTAAAAGTCTCAGCCCAAGTTACCACATTGGAAAAACGCTGAAATGTGTCCGACTTGACCTGCAAGAAGGACGTAAGGGCATATCTAGAATAGTCATCAATGAAAGTCAAAATGAACTTCACACAAGATCTGGGTTCGATTGGCATAGGGCCAATGAGATCTGTGTGTATAATTTCGAGCGGGCAAGAAGCTCACTTATTGGATTGAGGAAAGGTGCAGTCAGGCATTTTGTCTAGAGAACCTCCTTTACAGGGAATGTTTGTAGAAGTGTCTCGGAGTTGTGGAACTCTGGTTAGATTTGTGTGTGCATGTTGTAAAGCATTCTTTGATGTGTGACCAAAACGCTGGTGCCAAATTTGATAAGAATTGAGATCTGTGAGAAAGGTTACAGATCCTATCATTGGAGTAATCATGTTTGACTGAAACCAATGTAGGTTGTTAGTGGGTGATGAGGCCATTGCCCGGATCACTTCATATCCTCTCTTGTCCCAAATACTGGATCCTTTTGCAGTTATCTCACAGCAAAAGCCATGGTCTGTTAACGATAGAACAGACAAAAGTCTGTTTACCATGTGTGGAGCATACCAAATTATTTAATAAGAACTGTGTCTGGGATGTATAATGGAGAAGATTCTCCATTTGCAACAGCAGCCTTTTTAATGTATGAATCTAGATGCACAAAATCATCTATAAATGGTGACAAATGATGTGTGCATCCGCTGTCAATCATCCAATGGGTTTGAGAGAAATCACTCTTCGGAGTTTCATCTCCAAGATAGTAGCAAAGAAATTCATTGCTCTCTTCATCATAGAAGGTAGTTCTATCATCATCTAAATAATCTAATGTTTGTCTCTTATATATATGAGGTTGTCTCGATGGGGTAATCCCTTCATGAGTTAGATGAACTAGTAACTTGTGAGTTTGTTTCTTTGAACAACCCTGCGAGTTACCTCTCGGTTCTTCATACACTTGCTGCGTATGAGCAGAAGCATAAAACACTTCAGTGTTTGTATAAGGAATTTTTGAGGTATGAAGAGAACTGTGATTGTTAAAATGATTTCATTGTGAAATCAAACCTCCCAAAGAAATGATCTGCTTCTTTTATTTCCCTTTTCTCTTCTTGGTGGGTCTTGAAGCTGTAGGCTTTGGTGAGGTTTCTCAATCAATCATGATCAGTGTCTGAGAAGGTTCTGCTCCTTCTTTCATATTGGAGTTAGAAAGAGGAGCTCCTTCGAAAGGAAGGGCAATGAACATCATCCATACCTGAGTCTTCTTGTCCTGTTTTCCATATATCCATATTCTCTGGAGGCTCTTCCGGGTTGAGGACAATCTCTTTGGGGGTTTCAGGCCATGGTGGCATGTCCTCATTCCAATGTGCTTCTTCTGCTTCATTTAATTCATCAGTTTCGCTATCCATGATGACTTCATGTATGAAACCTTGTTCTCCGTCTACCATATTGGTAGCGGGTGCTTTTCCCTTCCCTTTGTTCTGCTTTCTCATCTCAAAACCAGCTCGGCTAGCTTCTTTTTTATCTTTAAAGGAAGTGGGTCTCCTTTGGAACTTGGTACATCCTTTCAGACCACTGTTTCCAGAGGAATGGTTTGGTCTCAAACCACTAGTCTTATAAGGACAAAACCTATTGTTAGTAGGTGGTCCTCTGCAAATTACATTTGTTCTATTCACGTTACTTACTTGTTGAGAAGTGGAAGGAGTGTTTGCTTCCACATTTGAGATTCTAGCTCTGAGATTTCGTCTCAATGCAAGCATCAAGACTTCTGCCAAGATTTTGGTTGTTATGGTATCAACCGTGAAATTGGTGGCTTCTGTGGTCAGCACTACAGTGGAGCAGAACTGATACATATCTCCTGGAAGGCATTCCAAAAGGAACATTGCCTTGAAGGATTTGGGAAGGTTTAGACCAGAATCTTTCATCTGATCGAAAAGCGCAGTGACACAATTAATGTCTTCGCTTGCTGTTCTCGGGTTAATAGTAACCCAGTTTGCTTGATGAAACAGATGAAACAGTCCAGCCAAGCCTTGCAATGCAAATAAAGCCAGATTGCTTTTGATACTGAGGACTTAATAGCAATGTCATTGTAATCATATGTCACATGATGAATAAACATGTCATTAAGAGTGTTGGCAATTATTCCACACACTCATTTGTCAATGAGCTCCCATTTGTCTCGGTCACCTTGAATAGTGCCGACAAATGTGGTTGTCCTGGAAACCCAGGACCAGACAGAATGGGATTAGAGAATGGATTGGAGATGCACACTCCAGATGGGATAGTTTGAGGGACCTTTTAGCATAGGTACATGTGTGATGATGGTGTTATCAGGCTTGAAATTGGTGGGAACATTGATAGCAGCCATTTAGAGGAATTGGATGATGTCTAGAAGACCGTATTCAGCAAACAGATCTTGATATATGATGGAAATTAAAGAAGGAGTGGATGGTACTTCTTGTGTAGCTTCATCGTCCAAAGATTCTGGAAGTGGAAAATCCTGAGGGCGTGGAATCCAGGTAGGCCTCTTTCTTCTGATTTGTAACCATAGAAAGGTACAATGTTCCTTTTTATTAAAACCAAGTGGTTTTAATGCATCCCATTTCTCTCTCCTTTCCTTCTTGGACAATGGCCATTGTGGAGAAGAAGATGTATACGTAATAAGATCAGAAGAATGTCTTTCGAATGACTGAAAATGTAGGTATTCAAAGTAGTGGGAATTTGGTATAGTAATAATTCTTCTGTCTTTTTTGTACTTGAGTTCTTTTTCTAAAGTAGAAACAAAGGGAATGTCAATAGTTTTCTTGCCATTCCAACAATTTAGCTGAGCAAAATTGTACATATCATCATAATCTTCTCCATATAATAAATTTTCGTGAAAAGAGTCTAATGGCCATAAGTCATGAAGAGGAGAGGTACCATAGATGTCAAGTATGTCTGCGAACCCTTTGTTTCTCTTCGCCTTCTTGTACAGCCTTTCTCTTTCCAAGTCTGTTAGGTCTGGAAAGGTACTCAGTATGTCCTCTATTCTTGGTCTGCACTGAGAGGCTGAAGTAGACATCATCCTCAAATGGAGTTCCTGCATATTTAAGAATTAGCTTCTTGATGGCGATGTGCTTCTTAAAAATCTCGGGCGTTCTTTTCTTCATCAAAGCCTGGTAATGAGCATCGAAGCACTTGTTCCACTTCTGAACTCCCATCCTGACTCTTCTCCCATACTCCTCTGATGGTTCTCCTCACCACCATCCATCATCAGCAGTCTCTAACCAAGCCTCATCCTTAGGCATGTAGTTAGGGTTTTTTGATTTAATAAATAAGAGGTTCGAATAAGATAGAGGAAAATGTCTGTGTGAAATATCTCCCAACCTTGGTCGCATACCATGTAGTCAAGAGCATCTTCATAAGATGAGGTTGGGAAAGCCCAACCAGCACCCTCATAGGCTTTGCCTATGGACTTGGTCCAATATGCGAGTGCACAGACCAAGTGTCTCGCCCCAGACTCACAAGCTTGAATCCGGAAAGGGTAAACCGTCTGAGGAGAATACCTGATCTTCTCCTGGGCTATTTGATGATGGAGCTGGGGATATGTCAGTCCCAGCATTATTTTGGCAAGATGAAGATGTTCCACCTCCACTTGCCTCTTGATGGTCGGTTGATGATGAAGAGGTAGGAGGCAAGGTGGCTGGTGGAAGTGGGCGAGAGGGACTCCTCGCCTTCTTGACAGGCTATCACAGAGCTGATTGTCCTCTGCTCCTTGACGCAAACCCTCAGGAAGCAATCCAGATCCCATGGACAGACCTGGACGAGCTCACCATTGGGGAATTGTTGAAGGAACTCTCCCCTGATGTCTACAAGCAGTGCCCCACCGAGCCCTACCAGTGCTTGCAGGGACTCATAGCTGGCTTTCTCTGCCTTGATTGGAGCTTTCAAATTCTCCAAAGTGGGGGGCTCCAAGGGCCACTGGGTGAACAGCCCCTCTGTTGTCCAATGTGGTTCCTCCTATAAAAGGAGAGTTTCTAGTCTCACCACCAGAAGTGGTGATGGTGGGTACTGGAGCATTGGTGAGGATGGAGGGGTTTACTGTGGTGGCTCATTCCTGATCAAGTCTGAGCTGGATGATTCGTCTGGCTGTGAGGGTGAGGATGGCATGGATGCTGCCAAGGGCAGCTGCTTCTCTGAAAGCAAGGGCCTCGTCTTCCGTGGATCCCAAGGTCTGGTTGTTTTCATCCTCAGTAGCCCAAGAAACAGTTCTCGGCACTGAGGGGAGGCTGTAGGGAGAGGAGCAGTTGATGAGTTGGTCTGCATGTTGTTGAGAGTAGCAAGGGGGTTCAACAAGGGCTTGGACGATAAGAGTATTTGGTGGAGAAATGGGAATGTGAGTGGGTCGCTGGCCTGGATTTCAGATGACTCTGAAGAAGTCGAAGGGTGTGAACTGGTGGTCAAGTAAGTCGTCATCAGATCCACATCTGATAACATCTGTCTCACCATGATGCTAGATCTCTGCTCTCTCAATTGCACCATGGCAAATGGGGCAGGGGATCTCGAAGGGAATGCCTGGTTCTACCAGATGAGTATCTCTGATAGATCTGGTACTACTTTCGTACCAAGGGGGTCTACCAGATCTGTCTGGCATAGGATTCTCCTCTTGTCAAGGGGGTTCCATGGGATTCTCCGAAGGTTGTTCTTTGGGTGATGTGACACAAGATTCTCGAGGTGGTGTTCCTCAGGGATGTGGCTCAGAGGTGCTGTTACTTACTGATGGTGGAATGAGTCTACTCAAAGCCACCATCAGCATTAGCTCATGTGTATGCGTTTGAGTTTGAATATGAGCTATCATGATTAAAGTCTCGGAGTGTTTCTGAAAAACAGCGAATCCTTGTTCGAATGTGAACAAGAGACAATGAGCCATTAGCTCCATCATAACGGCCAATTCAAGGCCATTATATAAATTTGTAAACAGAGTATAAAGGAATAAAAGATCCAGCAACCACCACGAATCTCCTACACATGAGACAGAGGGAGGCATCATGAAGTGCTAGCAAAAGACAAACTCCCTTGTCTAGACGACAGGGCTCATAACCTTTCAGAGATATGCTCTGAATGGTAGAGGAATGAACCTTAGTGGGAATACTCACTAAGATAGGAGGCTTGCAGTAGTAACCAAGTAGGATAGGTAGAGCAACAAGCTGAGGTTGATGTGAGGAAAGTGATTAGTGTAAACACCAAGTACAAGAGAACAGAGATAGAGATTCTGTTAGAGGACATCTGGAAACTTCAAAATGTCTACATAGCTCTATGTAGGCTATATAGTCTGGTAGGACCTGTAGTCTTCTCTCATATATGTAGCACCTATATAGTATCAGGGTTTACTATATTGCCATGTGTATTGCAACATAGTTACATGTCATATTTATCATACTACCATAGTAACCACTTGAACTGGTCTTATATTACTACAGAGTGCTATGCAACACTACATACCATAACTTATTATCAGTCACACATCTATAGCATGAACACACAATGGTAGTATTGGCTCAAACAGTACTACTACCTTCTATAGCTAATAGGGTATCTAATCAACATTGTGTTGATCCAATTGGTAGTCATGGACAGCATTCCTGAAAACATGAGTCGGCAACACCTTCTTCAGTCCAACCACAATGCCCTTTGGAACTCCAGCATTAACACTACACAAACATTAGTAGAGTCTTGTAGTCACACAAACACATTACTCACCATCCATTATCATAGACATTTTGCAAGAGTTTGTCAAGTAACTTGAATTCAGCCGTCTCAGTGTGAAAGTCCTCGAGTACAGCAATGTGGTCTTCATAAACTGGAAGGTAGTCATCCTCAGTGAAGCTAACTGAAGCATGGGTTCCCTGTGCCCACTCATCAATGGCACAATGGATCTGATCATTGCAATGAGTAGATACATTGAAAAGCCACAACACATACTGCAGCTACTGCAAGCGCAAATCCAGCATGAGGAAAGGGTTCATAGTAGTGGACCCATTTGATCCCTTTGTCATGCTTGTTCTTGAACAAGACCTCATTGATAACATGTCAGATTACTGGGTGACCATAAGGTCCACTGTGTTCATCGAGTGATGCACTGCAGCTCTGAAAATGAGTGGTGAGCAATCATATGCACCAAAGAATGGTAACTTACATGGAAAGTAAAGGCTGCGTCAGTCATAAGAGACCACACCAATTCTCTGTTCCTCACAATAACAGTTGGATCCACACTAGCTTCAAATGCAAATGCACCCTCCACCACATATCAGGCTTTCGTCTTGAATTGTCCTCGGAGGTGGGTGCCATGTTGAGTGATCTAATAAAACAGTCATTTCATACAACACTCAAGGCTAATGACTTACAAGCTGCAAAATCTTGGTGTCAAGCTTGATAAGGTGGATGCCATGGTGACTGCACACCAAGGTCCATGCTCCTTTCGTCCAATGACACTCTTGCTCAGGTTTTGGGTATGGATTTTCAGTGAGTAAGAGGGTGTGATAGATTTCTATGGCAGTCTTGATGATCAGCACAAGCACTGCATCATAATCAGATTGATGTGGGCGACCCTTTCCCACCTTGGGTCTTCTAGTGCTCAGAGAAGGGGACCTGTCCCTGTGAGATGGCTGGGCCACAGCAATTGACGGGACCATCTGTAACTCATCATCGTCACTCAGAAACCCCAAACGAGTACATTTTTTGGGTGGCACCTTTGTATCCATGTCATCATCAGCAGCCACATCACTAGCTGGGTCGACTAGAGAGCTCAGAGGCAGGGTAGAGGCACATGATAAGTAGGCCACATCACCCACCTTATCGCCGGAATGATCGACATCCAAACTACACCATTGAACACATTAGTAGCTATATGTTGTATGTATGAGACTTACTGTTCAGATTGACCATGTTTAGACTTGTTCAGCTCAGTTGCCTCATCATCACTGGTGTCCTCAACTGCAGCAGCTTCTTGCTTGTGTTTCCCATTCGATGCCATCGAGATCTCTAACATCTTGCGCTTCTTGCTTGGGACCATCATGAAGGGGTGATCTTTCTTGTATGCACCATTCACCTTACCCATGACAGGTGGGACTCCCCCCTTCCACACGACAAGCTGGGATGCTAAGAGGGTCTGAGGATGGACCAAGGGATTCCTGACAGATCTAGAAGAGAACTGGAAAAAACGTGTTAGCCTTTGACTTGAATAGGAAAAAAAGAAAATCTTGCCACATTATTGGGGGCAAGCTGGACAGCATCATGGCCTTCGTTTTGAGTAGACACATGACGTTCCACTCCTTGCGCAGCCTTGGTTACCTGCTCACGTCTGAGTAATTGTTCCACACGGCATTTCACCTTCTTGGTGGCTTCTTTTTCAGCTGCTAATTTCTCCTGTTCTCTTTCATCTGCGATAAATAAATTAGTATTTGTATGTGTGCATAGAGAAAATTTACCTAGCAATGCCTGAACTTTCTCACTAGGGCGAGAAAGTCATCCAGAGTGAGTAGAGTCATTCACATGAGTGAACAGCATATCATCGATGACTCTAGGCATTTGGGATAAGTTCAAGAATAAGAGGAAGCTGAGTACTGCAGTTACAGAGTAATGGGGGTGACATGTGGAAGATGGTGGGTTTATATAGAGGTTGGCAGTCGGCAGAGTCTTTCTGTCAACTCTGATCCAAGTAGGGTCCAGCTGCATATGTCCATGCATTCACATGCTGCAGCGATGGAGAGGGTGGGGCAATGTTGACCGTAGGTACTGAAAGAGGTAGGGATACGAACAACAGAAAATTGTGTGCTTACCTGAGCAAGTTGAACGTCACAAACAAAGGCCATAATCAGCACCCATGAAGCAGAAGCAGTGGTATAGCTTGGGTGGGAAAAGGACCAAAAGAGGGTACCTATAGAGTCTGGATCCATACATGTTGGTTGCTGATTGGAATGTCATGACGGAGTAGACAAACATGGATGTAGGGGCACTGTGCACCTCATGTCGACTGGTAGCACTGGTAGGGCAAATTCATATGTGTTAATCGCTGATTGGAACACCATGACAGGGAATAATTGTGCACCTTGTGTTGCCAGTAGCACTGGTAGGAGTGAATCTATACATGTTAGTAACACCATGACTGGGAACAAGACTGGGAATAAATACATCATGTGATTAACAAGAGCGGACGATCTAGAAAGGTTAGCATTTCACAGTGAAGTCGACCCAGTTGCATTCTTGACAAGAGCAGAGGATCTAGAAAGGTTAGAGTACACATCAGTCACAGTCAGACCATGGTGAACAATGGCGAATACAAATCCGGGTGCAGGGACATCATCCTTGTGACAATGGGTTGCACTGGTAGGAGTAGACAGTTTGTCAGCCATAAGATCGGAACTCTCCTCTGCTCATCTCGTTCTCCCTCAGCCTCAATTTTGCGTGGTTCTCTCAATGCCACCTGTAAGAAATACTTGCAGTCATTGTGGTCATTTTTTTCCTACTGCCAGTGGCGTGCGATGCCATATTATGCACTCGTGGGCATGCTGAGCTCATTGGGAAGCCCAATTGGCACAGTCTACCCCCAGTCAAGAGGCTGCAGCTCTGTTCCACAGGGCTCAAGTTGATCCTGGCGAGGATATCAGTCTCATGAATGAACCTGCCAATGACTTTGAGCCCATGAACGAGAACAAGGCCACAGGTAATCAAAACTTACCACAAACTGAAGACAATGATCACTCTGAAGAGTGTGATGGGGAGCACAAGAAAATATCCTGATATGCTCAGGTTTTTGATACAAAGTGAGTGGCCGATATTCTTGGGACAGCCGAGACAAGCTTTGATACTATGAAGGCTGATTGGGAAGTGGTGGGACAAGGGGATTATACACCTTTTGCAAATAAGGAAGAATGGGAATTGGTGGATTGGCTCATCAATAATGTGAACCAATGGGCTACAGATGAGTTCTTGAGACTTGGTATTGTAAGTGGAAAATACAATGATATTGATAGTTACTTACTTGTTAACAATGAAGACGAGGACATGGACTCAAGCCAGCTATTGGAGCAAGAAGGCTTTCCTCAACCTCGTTGATCAGTTACATACCAGTCCTGAATGGAGCTGCGAGCTTGTTCAAGTGCATAGAGACATCAAGGGGGATGGTGACCAGGACGAAGAACACGAAGAACTTGAACTATGGATACGAGATCCTGTTGCCTGCATCCAGGAACTCATAGGTAATCCCACATTTAATGGGGAGATTGCATATGCACCAGAGAGAGTTTATGCGGATGCAAATGGAAGTACTTGCCGCTATGACGAGATGTGGACTGGTGAGTGGTGGTGGGAAATGCAGGTAAGTTCTTGTTTACGAGGAAATTGAAACATACCTGATACTTGAAAGTGTCAATTACCAGAAGGTATGACTGTAGCACCAGTAATTTTGGCATCCAATAAGACTCAATTATCCCATTTCAAGGGGGATAAAAACACCTGGCCAGTTTATCTGACCATCAGGAATATTTCGAAGCATATCTGTTGTCAGCCTTCTCATCATGGCTCAGTACTGGTAGGGTACCTACCTGCATCCAAGCTCGACCTTGTTGATGACAACTCCATGGCAGGACAGTGACTCTTCCATTATTACATGAAGAGGTTGCTTAATCCATTGGTGGCGGCCAGTGAAAATGGTGTTGAGATGGTTTGTGCAGATGGGATGGTCCATCAAGTATTTCTGATTGTGGCTGCCCACATCAGGGATCACCCAGAACAGTGTCTTGTTGCTTGTTGCATGCAGAATCAATGCCTGAAGTGCCTTGTGCATACAGTCAAGAGGGAAGTAAACTGGCAATTCCCATGTCGGAACCAAACTGACACAATTCACACGCTCCACACACAAGCCTCAGGTCAATACCCACCCGAGTTCATTGCTGACAGGCTTCAACCTGTCTTCTCCCCCTTCTGGGCAGATCTTCCCCATTCTGACATCTTCTGGGCCATCATCTCCGACATCCTACACCAGCTCCATCAAGGCATTTTCAAAGACCACCTCAAAAAGTGGTGCTGTTCACTTGCTGACAAGAAAGAGTTCAACACATGTTTTCAAGCCATTCCTGTCCATTCCGGCCAGTGTCATTTCAAGGAGGGTATTTCTAAAATCAAACAATGGACCGGAAGTGATCACAAACAGCTCCAGCATGTGTTCATTGGTGCTCTAGTCAGCACAACCCCACCCAGTGTCATCAAAGTGGCAAGCCATCTTCTTGACTTCATCTACCTCGCGCAATATCAATCACATACTGACCATACTCTGCATGACCTCCAAACCGTGCTCAATAACTTCCATGCAGAGAAGGAGGTTTTTGTCGACCTCAGATGCTGTGAGCACTTCAATTTCCCAAAACTCCATTCACTAATCCACTTTGTTAGCATATGCACATTGGTCAAGGATTAAAGTTCGCTTTTTGCGATCTCTCGTGATTCTCATGCCAAGATATTCTTTGGCTTCTCCAAGATCACGGCTTTCCCATTGAGACATGAACTGTTTCTTGTGATCGAGGATTTGCTTTCTGTTACTACCCAAAAAGAGAGCATTGTCAACGTAAATGATAATGATAACAATATTCTTGCCAATGACTTTTATATAGATGCCTGAATCTGAAATGCATCTTTTAAATCCTATCTTTTCAAGAAAGGTGTTTAGCTGCTTGTTCCATTGAAGTGCAGCTTGCTTCAAGCCATAAATAGCTTTGTTGAGTTGACAGACCTTAGATTCCTGGCCCTTTATTATGAATCCTTCTGGCTGAGTCATATAGATCTCTTCGTCTAAATCTCCGAAGAGAAAAGCTGTTTTTACATCTAGTGCTTCCATTTCCCAATCATGGATAGCAGCTAGTGCAAACATTAGATGAACGGTTTCAAACTGTGCCACAGGAGAGAAGGTTTCTTCATAATCTATTTCAAAAACTTGAGTAAAGCCTTTTGCCATGAATCTGGCTTTTACTCTGTTTCCAGGACAAATGGCAAAAACTCATCTACCTTTCACAGGTTTTTGTCCTTTTGGAAGATCCACCAGATCCCATACTTTTCTTTCCTTTAGAGAATTAATCTCATTTTACATCGCTTCATTCCATTCTTTTTGTTCGTCTCAAGGAAATTTAGACACATCTCAGTATTGTTTTGGAATGATGCAATCTGAGATTTCAACAGCATTTGATAATTGGAATTGAACATTGCTGTAAAGATTCTCCATATCATCATCTTCTTCTGGAACATTCTGAACTTCTGTTTGTGGAGTTTGCTCCTCCTGAATTGGTTCCAGACCTTCTCTGATATCTCTCTCTATTTCAATAGGAGGTCTATCTCCATATGTGTTATCTGGGATAAATCGTGGTCTAGGAACACGTTGTGATCAGTGTTCTTGTCTATCCTCAACTGGTTCTCTAGTCGTGGTTCATTCTTCTCTCATTGGATGATAATGATGAGGACAACTTCTAAACTCTGGTAAAGTTTCAGAGTCTCCCTGTCTTGGGGGTAACCAGTTTCTCCTATCAGGAGCACATACTCGCCAAATTGGTGATGGTGGTGTTGGCAGAGTTGGTGGAGTAGGTGGAGACAAGCGAGCTAGATATCTTTTGTGCTGATGCACATCTTGAGAACCTATTTTCCAAGAATCTGGTTCTCATCATTTAATTCCAGGTCTTGTAGGAGTTAAACATTGTTCAGAAGGTGGTCTTTCTGGAGATGATTGATCATTCTCTTCAGATAATTCTCTTTGTTGAGATTCCTCTTTAGGAGAATGTCTCGACTCTGGTCAGTCATCTTGATCATCTGAAGATTCAGATGGATCAGGAAAAAAGTATGGTTGAAAGGGTTGTCCTTGATAAGGATCATATTGATCTTGAGGAGGTGGTGGCTCCTGATCTAATCCTATTGGAACTCGAAAGTATTCATATCGATCTGGTGATCAGGGTCTTTGAGGTTCCTGAACTTCTTCAGGACCTTCTTTGTCCATCATGGGAATAGAGGCAGGTCCATCTTCTTGATCTTTGGAACATCACGGAAAACTATTTTCATCAAAGGTGGTGTGGGTTGATATGACAACACGATGTTTTAATTTTGACCAAAAACACCATCCTTTTGTATTGGGTTCATATCTGATAAATGTCATTTCCTCTGATTTGGGTGACAGTTTGTCAGGCCTTTGTTCAGGAGGAATGAAGATGTAAGCTTTACAGCTGAAGACTCAGAAGTAAGAAGCATCAGGTTTCTTCCCATCAGATTTAAATATTTCTATGGGAGTCTTCCAATTGTAATGTCTCATGGGTTGCCTATTATAGATGTGGATTGATGTTTCCATGGCATCTTGCCAAAAGGACTTTGGCAGGCAGGCATGATGGCGGATTGCCTCAGTCTTTTCCAGTATGGTTCTGTTAAATCTCTCAGCTCTTCCATTTTGCTGAGAAGTATGAGGGGTAGAAGTTTGATGAGTTATGCCTCTGGAAGTGAGGAACGTTTGAAACTCATGACTCATGAATTCCCCCCCTTGGTCCGAATGGACAGTGGCTAGTTTATGACCTGTAAAGGTCTCAGCCCAAGTTACCATATTGGAAAAATGCTGAAAGGTGTCTAACTTGACCTGCAAGAAAGACGTAAGGGCATATCCAGAGTAATCATCAATGAAAGTTAAAATGAACTTCGCACGAGATCTGGGTTCAATTGGCATGAGACCAACAAGATCTGTGTGTATCAATTCAAGTGGACGAGATGCTCGTTTATCAGATTTAGGAAAGGCGTGGTCAGGCATTTTGCCTAAAGAACATCCTTTACAAGGAATGTTCTGAGAAGTGTCTTGGAGTTGAGGAACTCCAGTTAAATTCATGTGTGCATGTTGTAAAGCATTCTTTGATGTGTGACCAAAATGCTGATGCCATATTTGATAAGAATTGAGATCTGCGAGAGAAGTTACAGATCCTATCATTGAAGTAATCATGTTTGACTGAAACCAATGTAGGTTTTTAGTGGGTGATGAGGCAGTTGCCCAGATCACCTCATGTCCTCTCTTGTCCCAAATACTGGACCCTTTAGAGGTTATCTCACAGCGAAAGCCATGGTCTGTTAATGATGGAACAGACAAAAGTCTGTTTACCATGTGGGGAGCATACCATACATCTTTTAATGTGACAATTGAAGGTTCAATTGCGCCATCTGTTTGTTTAATAAGAACTGTGCCTGATCCATATAACAGAGATGATTCTCCATTTGCGACAGCAGCCTTTTTAATATGTGAATCGAGATCCACAAAGTCATCTATAAATGGTGATAGATGATGTGTGCATCCACTGTCTATCATCCAATGAGTTTACGAAAAATCACTCTTCAGAGTTTCATCTCCAAGATAGTAACAAAGGAATTCATTATTCTCTTCATCATAGAAGGTATCTCTATCATCGTCTATATAGTCCAATCTTTGTCTCTCATGTATATGAGGTTCTCTCAAAGGAGCAACTCCTTCGTGAGTGGGATTGACTATAAGTAACTCATAAGTTTGTTTCTTTGAACAACCCTGCGAGTTACCTCTTGGTTCTTCATATACTTGGTGTATATGAGCAGAAGCATGAAATGCTTCAGTATAAGTATAAGGAACTTTTGACATGTGAAGAGAGCTATGATTGTTAAAATGATTCCTTTGTGAAATCAAACCTCCCAAAGAAATGGTCTGCTTCTTTTCCTTTCTCTTTCTCTTCTTGGAAGGTCTCAAAGCTTTTGGCTTCGGTGTTATGTCTCAATCATCTGTGATCAGTATCCAAGAAGGTCCTGCCCCTTCTTTCATATCGGAGTTAGAAAGAGGAGCTCCTTCAAAAGGAAGGGCAATGAACATCATCCATACCTGAATCTTCTTGTCCCGTTTCCCATGTGTCTATGTTCTCTGGTGGTTCTTCTGGGTTGAGGACAACTCCTTCTGGAGTTTCAGGCCATGGTGGCATGTCCTCATTCCAGTGCGCTTCATCTGCTTTGTTTAATTCATCAGTTTTGCTGCCCATGATGACTTCATAAACAAAACCTTGTTCTCCGTCCACTATATTGGCAGTGGGTGCTTTTCCTTTCCCTTTGTTCTGCTTCCTCATTTCAAAACCAGCTTGGCTAGCTTCCTTTTTATCTTTAAAGGAAATGGGTCTCCTTTGGAACTTGGTGCATCCTTTTGAACCACTGTTTCCAGAGGGTTGGTTCAGTTTCGAACCGCTAGCCTTGTAAGGACGCCATCTATTGTTAGTAGGTGGTCCTCTGCAAATGACACTCATTCTATTCGCATTACTTACTTGTTGAGAAGTGGAAGGTATGTTAGCTTCCACATTTGAAATTCTGGTTTTAAAACTTCGTCTCGATGCAAGCATTGAAACTTCTGCCAAGATTTTGGTCGTTATGGTATCGACCGTGAAATTGGCGGCTTCTGTAGTTAGTGCCACAGTGGAGCAGAACTGATACATGTCTCCTGGAAGGCGTTCCAAAAGGAACATCACCTTGAAGGATTCAGGAAGGTTTAAACCAGAATCTTTCATCTGGTCGAAAAGCACTGTGACATGATTAATGTCCTTGCTTGCTGTTCTCAGGTTAATCATAACTCGGTTGGCTTGGTAGAACAAATGGAATTGTCCAGCCAAGCCTCGTGATGCAAACAGAGCTTGCATCTTATCCCAGATCACTTTTGATACTGAGCTTTTAACAGCAGCATCATTATAATCGTACATCACATGATGAATGAATGCATCATTGAGGGTGTTGGCTATGATACCACACACCCGTTTATCAATGAGCTCCCATTTGTCTCTGTCACCTTGAATGGTGCTGACAAAGGTAGTTGTTTTGGAGACCCAGGACCAAACAGAAAGAGATTGGAGAATGGACTGGAGACATATGCTCCAGATGGGGTAATTTGAGGGACCTTTTAGCATAGGTACTCGTGTGATGATGGTGTTATTGGGCTTGAAATTGGTAGGAACGTTAATGGCAGCCATTTATAGGAATTGGATGACGTCTGTAAGACTGTATTCAGCAAACAGATCTTGATACACAATGGAAATAAGATTAAAAGTAGATGGTACTTCTCGTGTTTCATCATCTGAAGAATCTGGAAGTGGAAAATCCTGAGGGTGTGGAACCCAAGTAGATTTCTCCTTTCTGGTTTTTAACCAGGAAAGGGTACAATGTTCCTTTTTATTAAAACCGAGTGGTTTTAATGCATCCCATTTCTCTCTCCTCTCCTTTTTAGACAGTGGCCATTTAGAAGAAGAAGAAAAAGTAAACATAATAGGATTGGAAGCATGTCTTTTGAACGACCTAAAATGTAGGTATTTGAAGTAATGCAAATTTTCTATGGTAATAATTCTTCCATCTTTTTCATACTTCAACTCTTTTTCTGAAGTAGTAGTAAAGAGAATGTCAATAGTCCTTTTGGCATTCCAACAATTGAGCTGAGTGAAATTGTACATATCATCATAGTCTTCTCCATAAAGTAAATTCTCATGAAAAGAATCTAGTGGCCATAAGTCATGAAGGGAGGAGGTACCATAAATATCAAGTATGTCAGCGAACCCTTCGTTTCTCTTCACCTTCTTCCATAGCCTTTCTCTTTCCAAGTCTGTTAGGTCTGGAAAGGAACTCAGTACATCTTCTATTTTTGGTTTGTGCTGAGAGGCTGAAGTAGACATCATCCTCAAATGAGGTACCTGCATATTCAAGAATTAGTTTCTTGATTGCGACATGTGTCTTGAAAATCTTGGGTGTTCGCTTCTTCAGCAGGGCCTGGTAGTGAGTGTCGAAACACTCGTTCCACTTCTGTACTCCCATTCCAACCCTTCTTCCATACTCCTCCGATGGTTCTCCTCGATACCATCCATCATCAGCTGTCTCTAACCATGCTTCATCCATCGGCATGTAGTTAGGGTTCTTAGACTTAATAAATAAAAGATTTGGATATGATGGAGGAAAAATGACCATGCGAAATATTTCCCAACCTTGGTTGTGTACCACAAAGTCCGCTGTGTCTTAGTAAGATGTGGTTGGGAAAGCCCAACCAGCACCCTCATAGGCTTTACCTATGGACTTGGTCCAGTATGTAAGTGCACAGACTGAATGTCTCACCCCAGACTCACAAGTTTGAATCCGGAAAGGGTAGACTGTCTGAGGAGAATACCTGACCTTCTCCTGAGCGATCTGGTGATGGAGCTGGGGGTACGTCGGTCCCAGTATTATTTCAGCAAGATGAAGACGTTGCACCTCTACTTGCCTCTTGATTGTTGGTTGACGATGAAGAGGTAGGAGGTGAGGTGGCTTGTGGAAGTGGGTGAAGAACGACTCCTCGCCTTCTTGACAGGCTATCATGGAGCTGATCGTCTTCTGCTCCATGACTTGTACCCTGAGGAAGTAATCCAGGTCTCATAGATGGACCTGGATGAGCTCACCATTGGGGAGTTGTTGGAGGAACTCCCCCCCGACATCTGCAAGTGGTGCCCTGCCAAGTCCTGCCAGTGTTTGCAGGGACTCATAACTGGCTTTGATGGCCAGAATTGGAGGTTTCAAATTCTCCAAAGTGGAGGGCTCCAAGAGCCACTGGGTGAACAGCCCCTCTGTTGTCCAATGAGGTTCCTCCTGTAGGAGGAGGGTTTCGAGTCTTGTCACCAGGAGTGGTGATGGTGGGTACTGAAGGGTTGGTGAGGACAGCAGGGTTGACTGTGGTGGCTCATTCCTAGTTGAGTCAGAGCTGGAGGGTGCGTCTTGCTGCGAGGGTGAGAATGGCACGGATGCTGCTGAGGGCAGCTGCTTCTCTAAATGTGAGGGCCTCGTCCTCCAGGGATCCTGAGGCTTGGTTGTTTTCATCCTCAGGAGTCCAAGGAACAGTTCTCAGCACTGAGGGGAGGCCATAGGGAGAGGAGCAGTCAAGGAGTTGGTCTGCATGGCATTGAGAGTATCGAGGGGGTTCAACAAGAGCTTGGATGATAGGAGTGTTTGGTGGAGAGATGGGAGTGCGAGTGGGTCGCTGGCCTGAGGCTTGGATGACTCTGAAGAAGTCGAAAGGTGTGAACTGATGGTCAAGTAAGTCATCATCAGATCCATGTCTGACAACATCTGTCTCACCGTGACAGTGGATCTCTGCTCTCTCAATTGCACTGTGGCAAATGGGGCAGGGAATTTCGAAAGGAACGTCTGGCTCTACCAGATGAGTATGTCTGATAGGTCTGGTACTAGTCTCGTACTGAGGGGGTCTACCTGATCTATCAGGCATAGGGTTCTCCTCTAAATGAGGGGGTTCCACAGGACTCTCTGAAGTTCATTTGGGTAGTGATGATTCACGAGATTCTCAAGGTGGTGTGCCTTGGGGGTTTGGCTCGGATGTGCTGTTACTTACTGAGGATGGAATGAGTCTACTTGATGCCACCATCAGCATAAGCTCGTGTGTATGGGTTTGAGTTCAAATATGAGCTATCACAATGAGGGTCTTGGAATGTGAACAGGAGACAATGAGCCATTAGCTCCACCATAACAGCCAATTCAAGGCCATTATACAAATTTGTAAACAGAGTGTAAAGAAATAAAAGGTCCAGCAACCACCACAAATCTCCTGTGCATGAGACTGAGGGAGGCATCACAAAATGCTAGCAAAGACAAACTCCCTTGTCTAGATGACAGGGCTCATAACCTTTCAGAGATATACTCTGAACGGTAAAGGAAATGAACCTTAGTGGGAATACTCACTAAGATAGGAGACTTGCGGTAGTAACCAAGTTGAACAGGTAGAGCAACAGATAAGAGGTGTTGCAGTGATAGTGCTTAGTGTAAACACCAAGTACAAGAGAACAGAGATGGAGATTCTGTTAGAGGAGCGACTAGTGGGAGCTCCTCCTTATATACAGTACAGGTTGTTTGTATCTGTATGGTAGTTCTATATACATAGAACAAAGAACAGCCAATGGTAGTAAACTCTCTTATTGTACTATTAGTAATAGCCAATAGCAAAACATGAGCAGTGTCATACAAAAAACGTAATGATCCGTCTAGATAGGATCATATGTAATCATGCTTACTAGAAGAGATAAGATAGATAAGAAGATAAGCATGATCTGATATCTGTAAGATATTGAGGTCTAGATTGATTAGATAATCATCAATCTCAACACTCAGAGGCTGAAGGCATCACTCCCCACAACAGTTGAAAAGGTGACAAAGAGCTTGGATAGTTTACAAGACAAAGCAAAAAAGGGGAAGATTTTTGAACATAATGAATCCTCAGCTCCAGTGCTGACCAAGTCTTGGGCTGTCTGCCCTAACACTGCTTCTGATACAGCCTTGCCAACTTCACCAGGTCATCCTGCCGAGACATGTGAGGGTCCGAACATTAATGGAAGGTCTGCCAAAGGGGGATTGAGTACCCCCGATGCAAGGCCAGAATTGGATGACGAGAGACTGAGGCAATCTGAGTGAGCACGACACACTCCTCTGGGGCATGAAGATTATGTTTCACCTGTGAAACAGAGAAAGTGCCATGGGTCTGTCCAAAAGCCATAGAGTAGAAAGAAACTGAGGTCAAAAAAGTAATTCTTCTGTTCCTAGTTTATTTCTCACTTCTTTGATTGAGCTTGATGGTTGTACATTTTATTGTGTGTTGAAATATGATGGCATACATGAAATACTACAAATGTCCAAGGTGATAGAATCTACTCCCCAAGCTCCATTTCAGTTAGTTCGGCATCCAAGGTGGCCTCTGACAAGCTGGTTGCTGGGCCAGCAATGGACAGGCTCCCCTCTGTTGAGATTGATACTTATGTAATCAATCTAGACCTCAATATCTTACAGATATCAGATCATGCTTATCTTCTTATCTATCTTATCTCTTCTAGTAAGCATGATTACATATGATCCTATCTATATAGATCATTACATTTTATATGACACTGCTCATGTTTTGCTATTGGCTATTACTAATAGTACGATAAGAGAGCTTACTGCCATTGGCTGTTCTTTGTTCTATGTATATAGAACTACCATACAGATACAAACAACTTGTACTGTATATAAGGAGGAGCTCCCACTAGTCGCTCCTCTAACAGAATCTCCATCTCTGTTCTCTTGTACTTGGTGTCTACACTTCCTCTACCATTCGGAGTATATCTCCAAAAGGTTATGAGCCCTGTCATCTAGACAAGAGAGTTCATCTTTTGCTAGCACTTCATGATGCCTCCCTCCATCTCACGCGCAGGAGATTTGTGGTGGTTGTTGGATCTTTTATTCCTTTACACTCTGTTCACAAATTTATATAATGGTCTTGAATTGGCCATTATGGTGGAGCTAATGGCTCATTGTCTCCTGTTCACATTCAAACAAGGATTCACTGTTTTCTGGAAACGATCTGAGACTTTAATCGTGATAGCTCATATTTGAACTCAAACCCATACACATAAGCTAATGCTGATGGTGGCCTCGAGTAGACTCATCCCACCATCAGTAAGTAACAGCGCCTCTGAGCCAAATCCCCAAGGCACTCCACCTCAAGAATCTCATATTCAATCATCTGAAGAACAAACTTTGGAGAATCCTGTGGAACCCCCTCGAGAAGAGGAGAACCCTACACCAGACAGATCTGGTAGACCCCCTTGGTACAAATCTAGTACCAGACCAATCAGACATACTCATCTGGTTGAACCAGGCGTTCCTTTTGAGATCCCCTGCCCCATTTGCCACAGTACAATTGAAAGAGCAGAGATCCACTGTCATGGTGAGACAGATGTTATCCGACGCGGATCTGATGACAACTTACTTGACCACCAGTTCACACCATTCAAATTCTTCAGAGTCATCCGAAATCCAGGCCAGCGATCCACTCACACTCCCATCTCTCCTCCAAACACTCCAATTGTCCAAGCACTTGTTGAACCCCCTCGCTACTCTCAATGACATGTAGACCAACTCCTCGACCGCTCCTCTCCCTATGGCCTTCCCTCAGCGCCGAGAACTGTTTCTCAGGTTACTAAGGATGAAAACCACCAAGCCTCGGGATCCATGGAAGACGAAGCCCTTGCCTTCATAGAAGCAGCCACTCTCAGCAGCATCTGTGCCATCCTCACCCTCACAGCTCGACGAACCATCCAGCTCAGACTCGACCAGGAACAAGCCACCACAGTCAACCCCTCTATCCTCACCAACCCTCCAGTACCCACTGTCACCACTCCTGGTGGTGAGACTCGACACCCTCCTTCTGCAGGAGGAACCTCATAGAGTGACGGAGGGATTGTTCTCCCAGTGGCTCTTGGAGCCCCCCACTTTGGAGAATTTGAAAGCTCCAATCAAGGCGGACAAAGCCAACTATGAGTCCCTGCAAGCACTGGCAGGGCTCGGCGGGGCACCGCTCGCAGACATCAGGGGGGAGTTCCTTCAACAACTCCCCAATGGCAAGCTTGTCCAGGTCCGTCCATGGGATCTGGATTTCTTCCTTCAAGTATGAGTCAAGGAGCAGAAAACAATCAGCTCCGTGATAGCCTGTCAAGAAGGCAAGGAGTTCTTCTTTGCCCACTTCCACCAGCTGCCTCACCTCCAACCTCTTCATCATCAGTCAATGATCAAGAGGCAGGTGGAGGTCGAATGTCTTCATCTTGCAGAAATAATGCTGGGACTGACATACCCCCAGCTTTATCATCAAATCGCTCAGGAGAAGGTCATGTACTGTCCTTGGATGGTTTACCCTTTCAGGATTCAAGCATGTGAATCCAAAGCGAGACATTTGGTCTATGCACTCGCATACTGGACCAAATCCATAGGCAAGGCCTATGAGGGTGCTGGTTGGGCTTTTCCAACTGTATCTTATGAAGATGCTGTGGACTATATAGTACGAGACCAAGGCTGGGAAATCTTTTGCATGGACATTTTTCCTCCATCATATTTGAATCTTTTATTTATTAAGTCAAAAAACCCTAACTACATGCCTGAAGACGAGGCCTGGTTAGAGACTGCTGATGATAGATGGTACCGAGGAGAACCATTGGAGGAGTATGGAAAAAGGGTTGGAATGGGAGTACAGAAGTGGAATGAGTGTTTCGACGCTCACTACTGAGCTTTGCTGAAGAAGCGAATGCCTGATATTTTCAAGAAACACGTTGCAATCAAGAAACTAATTCATGAAAATGCAGGTACCCCATTTGAGGATGACATCTACTTCAGCCTCTCAGCACAAACCAAGAATAGAGGACGTACTGAGTACCTTTCCAGAGCTAACAGACTTGGAAAGAGAAAGGCTGTGCAAGAAGGCGAAGAGAAATGAAGGGTTCGCCAACACACTTGAAATTTACGGTATCTCTCCTCTTCATGACTTATGGCCATTAGACTCTTTTCACGAAAATTTATTATATGGAGAAGATTATAACGATATGTACAATTTCGCTCAGCTAAATTGTTGGAATGGCAAGAAAACTATTGACATTCCCTTCGTTTCTACTTCAGACAAAGAAATACAGTACAAAAAGGACGGAAGAATCATTACTATACCAAACTCCCACAACTTTGAATACCTACATTTTCGGTCATTCGAAAGACATTCTTCCGATCCTATTATGTATACATCTTCTTCTTCATAATGGCCATTGTCTAAAAACGAAAGGAGAGAGAAATGGGACAAATTAAAACCACTTGGTTTTAATAAAAAGGAACGTTGTACCCTTCTATGGTTACAAACCAGAAAAAGGAGACCTACTTGAGTTCCACACCCTCAGGATTTTCCACTTCCAGAATCTTTGGACGATGAAACCACATGAGAAGTACCAACCACTTCCTCTTTAATTTCCATCATATATCAAGATCTATTTGCTGAATACGGTCTTGCAGATATCATTCAATTCCTATAAATGGCTGCCATCAATGTTCCCACCAATTTCAAACCTGATAACACCATCATTGCACGTGTACCTATGCTAAAAGGTCCTTCAAATTATCCCATCTGGAGCGTGTGTCTCCAATCTATTCTCCAATATCTTTCTGTTTGGTCCTGGGTCTCCAGGACAACCACATTTGTTGGCACCATCCAAGGTGACTGAGACAAATGGGAACTCATTGACAAACAAGTGTGTGGCATCATTGTCAATACTCTCAATGACATGTTTATTCATCATGTGACATATGATTACGATGATCTTGCTATTAAAACCTCAGTATCGAAAGCAATCTGGGACAAGATGCAAGCTTTATTTGCATCACAAGGCTTGGCTGGACAGTTCCATCTGTTCCATCAAGCAAACCGGGTTACCATTAACCCAAGAACAGCAAGCAAAGACATCAATCGTGTCACTGCACTTTTTGATCAGATGAAAGATTCTGGTTTAAACCTTCCCAAATCCTTCAAGGCTATGTTCCTTTTGGAATGCCTTCCAGGAGATATGTATCAGTTCTGTTCCACTGTGGCACTCACCACAGAAGCTGCCAACTTTACAGTCAATACTATAACGACCAAAATCTTGGCAGAAGTCTCGATGCTTGCATCGAGGCGTAATCTCAGAACTAGAATCTCAAATATGGAAGCAAATGTTCCTTCCACTTCTCAACAAGTGAGTAACACAAATAGAACAAGTGTAATTCGCAGAGGACCACCTACTAACAATAGGTTTTGTCCCTATAAGGCTAGTGGTTTGAAGCCGAGCCATCCCTCTGGAAACAGTGGTCTGAGAGGATGCACTAAGTTCCAAAGGAGACCCACTTCATTTAAAGATAAAAAGGAAGCTAGCCGAGCTGGTTTTGAGATGAGAAAACAGAACAAAGGGAAGGGAAAAGCACCTGCTACCAGTATGGTAGATGGAGACCTCTGGAGAATATGGATACATGGGAAACAGGACAAGAAGATTCAGGTATGGATGATGTTCATCGCCCTTCCTTTCGAAGGAGCTACTCTTTCCAACTCTAATATGAAAGAAGGAGCAGGATCTTCTCGGATACCAATCATGATTGATCGAGAAACCACACTGAAGCCTACAGCTTTGAAACCTGCCGAGAAGAGAAAGGGAAAAGAGAAGAAGCAGATCATTTCATTAGGAGGTTTGATTTCACAACGAAATCATTTTAACAATCATAGTTCTCTTCATACCTCAAAAGTTCCTTATACGAACACAGAAGCATTCCACTCTTCTGCTCATACACAGCAAGTATATGAGAAACTGAGAGGTAACTCGCAGGGTTGTTCAAAGCAACAAACTTATGAGTTATTAGTCCATCCAAATCACGAAGGGATTGTCCCATTCAGAGAACCTCATATACATGAGAGACAAAGATTGGACTATTTAGATGATGATAGAACTACCTTCTATGATGAAGAGAGCAATGAATTCCTTTACTACTATCTTGGAGATGAAACTCTGAAGAGTGATTTCTCTCAAAGCCATTGGATGATTGACAGCAGATGCATGTATCATTTATCACCATTTATAGATGATTTTGTGCATCTAGATTCATATGTTAAAAAGGCCGCTGTTGCAAACAGAGAGTCTTCTCCATTATATGGCCCAGGCACAGTTCTTGTTAAGCAAACTGATGGCACAATTGAACCTTCAATTGTAACATTAAAAGATGTTTGGTATGCTCCACATATGGTAAACAGACTTTTGTCTGTTCCATCGTTAACAGACCACAGCTTTTGCTGTGAGATAACTGCAAAAGGATCCAGCATTTGGGACAAGAGAGGATGTGAAGTGATCCAGGCAATAGCCTCATCACCCACTGACAACCTACATTGGTTTCAGTCAAACATGATTACTCCAATGATAGGATCTGTAACCTCTCTCACAGATCTCAATTCTTACCAACTTTGGCACCAGCGTTTTGGTCACATATCAAAGAATGCTTTATGACACACACACACGAATTTAACTGAAGTTCCACAACTCTGAGACACTTCTCAGAACATTCCCTGTAAAGAATATTCTCTTGGCAAAATGCCTGACTGAGCCTTTCCTCAATTCAATAAGCGAGCTTCTCGTCCACTTGAACTCATACACACAGATCTCATTGGTCCTATGCCAATTGAACCAAGATCTCGTGCAAAGTTCATCTTAACTTTCATTGATGACTATTCTGGGTATGCCCTTACATCCTTCTTGCGGGTCAAGTCGGACACATTTCAGCATTTTTCCAATATGGTAACTTGGGCCAAGACATTTACAGGTTATAAATTAGCCACTGTCTGTTTGGGCCAAGGGGGGGAATTCATGAGTCATGAGTTTCAAACGTTCCTCACTTCCAGAGGTGTAACTCATCAAACTTCTACCTCTCATACTCCTCAGCAAAATGGAAGATG
>JBBPTF010000051.1:18074-41037 GCA_038094015.1 Phylloporus cf. gajari | reverse complement strand
TTAAAAGGAAAAATAACAAAGACACCCCTATCAATAAAACACTACTTCACCAAGAAAGAGGAACAGTCAATGTGATAAGAAACAAAGAGGACCTGACCAAATTCACACCATTCATCATGAACACTCTTTGTCATCAGATCCAGTACAGGATCCTGTTTGCAAACCTAAATATAAACAAAACAGAAAATCTAAATCTAAGTAAACATCATACAGCAATTCTCAGTCTGGATCTGAAAGTCCTAGGACTTCAGGATAACAAAGAGAACAAGGATCATTACATTCAAGGTCCTGTTTATTACAATGGATGACTACTTTCCTTTCTCAAGTGAAACTGTTATGCTATGCCAGTCAATTCTTATTATGATACTTCTCATTATTTATACAACAAAAGCTATTCTATCCATGATATACAATATGAAGATCCTTGGACTCTATGACAACCAATGCAGGGATCTGAACCAAATTTTATCTTTGGAAAGACAATTGCTAGCATCATCTATTATCAAAATGGTAGATCTGACCCAATCTTTGTTAGAAATTTCATTTTTCCATTCTGGGCCAGTTGCAATGGCTTCAAGCACCCAAATGACAAATCAATGTGGGAATCAATGATAATCGGAGAGTCATGGTTACAATGCAAGTGGCAATTGCTGTTGCAATTGCTTTACAATCGACTTGCAATCTTAGTTGCAATTACTATTCCATGCTGCATTGAATTCTAAAGTCCACAGCTCCAATACAATTACAATGGCAATTGGCATTGCAAGTGATTGCCATGGTCACTCATTGCAATGGCCGAGTTAAATTTCTGACATTACCCACCTGAGTAGAGACTAGTGACCAATTTTGGCACAAATACAGTTTACAGGAACAAGAGATGACCAGAATCAATGCTTTAGATTTTGAGACCTCCTCATCATTTGTCCAATAGATGAAGACAGACTACAGACAAGATATACCAACTCAAAGATACTAGAATGCTTGTTTCAATGAAATGATACAGAGGAAGTTTCATGCAACTTTGTTAAGTCCAGGTTGACTCCTGAGTGGAACTTCAAAACTTTAGAGTTGTGGACAGATGGGATGTTGGCTTCACCTTATGTGGTGTACTCTTGTCAAAGTCCAGTTCCATATTTGGGTCGGAGGTTGGAGGTAATCAGAGGAGAGTACTAAGTACTCAAATGAGAGTTAGGAGTAGAGACTAATTTAATATTCAAACTGAACTGTACAGGGCTTGGAGTTACAGTTTATATACAAAATCCTACATGGAGATTACTAAGGAGAACATTACAATTTCCTAGGTATTGGTAAGAAGATGAGTAAGGAGATTGGAGGAGTTGAACTCCAAGGCTATACCTTGGTCATAGAGAAAACCAGATACTGTGCACTCTTGCTGAGTCAGAGTGCTACAAACAAGTAAACAGGAATGACAAGAAAAATAATCTATACTATAACAGACAGATCTGATGTCTCCAGATCATATTCTTAAAGAAAATGCATTGGAGATTGTGAGAAGAGTGAAACAGAGTTAGGAGTTGGACTTAGTGAAAACTTGGGATATGACAGTATCCCCTCTTTAGGCCTGAATCTCTGAAGGCCTAAGTGGAGGACCAAGCAAGAACAAAAGATCAGAGTTCAAATTCTGCTGGTCCACACTCCCAGGGAATAAAAACCTATCAGACACTGGCTTTGCTTCTTTATTCTGATTTCCTACCATGTCTGCTCCTAACTATGACATTGCCAACCCCACTACCTGGTCCAAGAAACAGCTCACCAAGGACAAGGACAACAGTGAGCAACTTGCCAAAACTAAGTATGATGAGTGCTGTCATCACATTAAAGAGAAAAGGGCCAAATGGATGGCTTATGAGGAGGAGGAGAGGAAGGCACATGAGGCTGAGAAGCAGAGAGTGGCAGAGGAATAGAGGGCAGTGGAGGAGCTCACAAGGCAAAAGGTATGTGGCTACATTCTATACTACAGACTTGGCCTGACTAGAGTTGGGCAGAGGAAGTCTGCTGTCAGCAGTCAATGGCCTAAGGCAAGAAGAGGGCCCTCAAGCCCCTGGAGTGCAAGTGATGCACAAACCTTAGTCTTGAGTGTGAGCTTGGGACTGGGAAGTCCAAGTCATGTGTCACTTGCCAGCAGTGCTAGCAGTGCAAGAGAAAGAAGGTACAAATGGAGGAGGTCCCATTAGAGGCTGCAGGTCTGAGTAAGTCCTGGAGGAGGGAAAGAGAGGGAGAGCAATGATGACAGTGAACTTGCAGACTCTGAGGAGGCCAATGCCTCTGTTGCAGCCATTGGAGATAGCTTTGATCATCTGGACCATCAACTCTGGCTTCAGAACAACCTCTTTCAAGAGCTGCTAATGCTCAAGAGCAACAAAATGGTTATTCAGAGGGACAGAGTCCAGATAAGGAACAAGGAGATGGAGCTTCAATACAAGGAGCTCTCCTTTAAATAGAAAGAGCTGAAGTTGCTCTAGTGGTGAGTAAAGGCAAAGTATGAGAAGATGAAATAGCAGGTAGACATAGGAGTGGGGTGAGCCTATGACAGAGAAGGAGGTGGAGAAAGAGATGGAACAGGAGGTCTCAGAGAAGGAGAAAAGGGTCAGTAACAAGGAGGGGGAGAAGGAGAGGAGTAAAGAGTCAGAGGGCAAAGAGGATGCAGACAGGAGTGATGTGGAGATGGGGTTCTAGATAGTCTGTTACCTCTGGTAGATAGTTTTAAATTTGATCATTTTGTTTATCCAGAGTTGATGTGGAGTGGTAACTGGTATAGGTGGAAATTGATAGAGACTTTAAACAGAATTGACTCCTTCTGCTGTAGTAGGGTTGAGCACTGCCATAGCCACAGCCATCTCTATGTGGTCCACTGCTCTGTCCCTGGCTAGTAACCAGTGGCTATAGATCCAGCAGACAACCAGGAACAGGTTGAGAGAAATGCATACAAATGTAACTACCAAAACTGTAGCTTGTTGAGTAGTGGTGAGAGCAAGGCTCATAATGCTTTTCTTGCTAGTGGTATGATGGAGGCAATTGTTGTGAGAGGGAGACAAGAGCTAAATGTTTAAACAGTGGGTTTTATCTAGTAAAGCTGTATATAAGTGGGGGTCTGTTCATAGAGTATAAACATGTAATAAAAATCAGGATTGTTCCTGAACAGGGACAGGCCCTAGTTTCTCTAGATATTGGTGATGGAAGTCTTGGACTAGCTTGGAGGCATGTCCTAACTCAGTAGCCAGTAACCAGGATATTTCTTCATCAGTCCCTTCATATCCAAACCATCAGACTAGGTAAAGGAGTTTGCAATTGCATCAGTGATGGTCTATCTTAGAGTCAAGATCTCATACTCTGATTTGTTGTCAACTTCAATTGGAGGGGGCAGGATTTGCATGTGGTTAGGGATAACATTGGGGACCACAGATTCTAATTGTGATATGTGGAAGACTGGATGCATGGACTTCATGGTATCAGGTAGTTGGAGGACATAGGAGTGGGTTCCTGGCTTTGCAATGACTATATATGGACCAAGGTTCTTTTCAGAGAGCTTTTTGGAGCGGTAAGTGGAATGGAAGTACTTTGCTTTCACAAAGACTTGATCTCCTAGTTGGATGTCCAGTGCTGGAGTTCTTTTGGCATCTGCAGGACCTTGGTAACATTTCTGGGCAACAGCCATTTCCTCACAAAGGAACTCATGGAGAGAATCTAGGTCAACAGTGTACTTTTGAGCTCATTTGGAGATGAGGTCCCTTTCAGAGTGGATGGAGATGTTGGAGTGATAGCCATTGTTGGTGAAGAATGGAGATACTCCTGTAATAGCATTTGGAGCATTGTTGTAGGTGAACTCCACAAGGGACAGGAGTTTGGACCAGTTGTCCTGCTGGTAATTGCAGTAGATGTGCAGGTACTGTTCTAGTGTTTGATTCATTTGCTCAATTTGACCATCTCCCTCCAGGTGATAACTGGAGGTGTAGTGGAGTTGGATGTTGAGGGCTTTATCAAGGGACCTAAAAAAGTACAAGATGAACTCAGAGCCTTGGTCAGAGGTGATATGGGAGGGGACTCCATACTTGGAGAAGACATGGAGTAGGAAGAGTTTTGCTAACTCTGGGGAGGTGATAGTGTTGTGTGTTGGGATAAACACACATTACTTAGAGAGTCAATCCACTATGACTAGGATCAAGGTAAATCCAGAGGACAAAGGGAGTTGTTCAATGAAGTCCATGGAGATGGAGTTCCATGGTTTCTTGGGAATGGAGAGTTGCTTGAGGAGTCCATAGGGCTTATGTCTTGAGACCTTTGCCCTAGCACACAAGGTGCAGAAGGAGACATAATCCTTAACAAAGGTTTAGACCCTTGGCCAAGTGTATTCTTGATGAACAAGCTCTAATGTCCAGTTTTGTCTGAAATGTCCTGAGAATGGGTGGTTGTGTTTGTATTAGAGGACTTAAAAGTGAAGGTTGTTTGCATTGGGGACATAGATGCAGTTGTTGAGTCAGAAGAAGCCTTTGGAGTCAACTGACCAATGGGAGTCAGGGGCTTCAAGAGTAGACATGTGGATACTAGCTAGCAGATTGCTAGGTAGTGTAGTGAGTATGTCAGAGTGGAGTTGCTCCTCATCAAACAAGGAATTGGAGTGGAGTACAGGAGCTGCTAGGGATGTGGCTTGGAGGGACAACACTAACTGCTCCTGGGTGAATACAGAGCAGAAATTGTGGGGGTTGATATAAGTGTAGTCCTTATCCCCCTATTTGGGATAGACATCCCAATGGCAAGTGAGGTTATTTGGCTTAGCTCTGAGGTGTCCAGGTGAAAGCAGACAACCATGTTGAACTGGGAGAGGAACTCCAACTACTGAGCCTGTCAGCAAGTCAAGAGTTTAGTCATTGCAAAGCACTCCAGGTTCTTATGATCAGTGATGACATTGATCAGAGTACCAGCCCCTTCAAGGTAATGACACCAAGTCTGGAAGGATTTGTGGATAGTGAGAAGCTCCTTGTCATGAGTGTCATAGTTGAGTTCCAGGGCAGACAAAGTCCAAGAATAGAATGCCACAGGGCAGACTTTGTCATCCAGACAATAGATGGAAAGGATACTAGCAATAGCATAGTCAGAGGCATCTGTCTCAATGATCAGTGGAGTGTTGGGCATCCAGTGCATTAGGATGGGAGCAGAGGTGAAAGCATCCTTGAGGGCCTGAAAGGCTGAGTAGCAAGGGTTGTCAAAAGAATGACAATGTCAGAGTAGTTATGGATGAAATGCCAGTAGAAGTTGATGAACCCTAAAAAAAATTGGATGTCCTTAATTTATAAGGTTCAGACCACTCCTGAATGAACTTTACTTTCTCTGGTGATATAGTAAGTTTGGAGAGTGAGAGCTGGTAACCCAAGTACTCAGTGGAGTTGGTATGGAACTCACACTTTTCAGGTTTTGCATAAAGTCCATGCTTGCAAAGCCTATGGAGGACCTCTCAGACATGCTCTTTGTGGGAGGCCATGTTGGTGGAGTAGACTAGGATATCATCCAGGTAGACTATGACACAGACATCTAGGAGATCAGTGAAAATTGTATTGACAAACTGCTGGAATGCTGCTGGAGTGTTCATAAGTCTGAAGGGCATTATCAACCATTCATAAGAGCCATAGTGGGTGCAGAAGGAAGTCTTCCATTCATCTCCCTCAGCTATGTGGACTAAATGATATGCATGTTGAAGATCAATCTTGGAGTAGACTTTTGCACAGCTCAGGGCATCAAGGAGGTTGGAGATACAGGGCAGTGGGTAGTGGTCTTTCTTCATGATCTTATTCAGTCCTCTGAAGTCAATGCAGAGTCAGAGAGAACCATTCTTTTTGCAGACAAAGAGAACTGGAGCAGTGTAAGAGGAATAAATCCAATAGAAAGGTGTTCATCAAGGAATGCTCATAGGAACTCAAGTTTAGAGGTGGAGAGTGAGTAGGTGGTACCCAGTGGAGGGCTAGCTCCTTCCTCAAGCTCAATCTTGAGGTCATGTTTATGATGGGGCACCAGAGTGTCAGCCCATTGCTTATTGAAGGCATTGGCAAAGTCATGATACTCCAGAGGAACTCTGGAGAGATCAATCTTTTCAGGCTTGGGGGCATAGAGTGTAGGTGGGTGTCCAGGGAGTGGAGTTGCAGGCTGTACTGCACAGAGCCCTCTAGATGACAGGCCAATGCAAATACAAGCATGCTTACCAGTGCAATGTGAGGAGCCTTACAATTGGAGAAACTTAGTGGAGGGTAGAGAGTCAACCTCAACTGGAGAGGTCAGAGGCTGTGGAGGTGAGCTTGACTTAGCTGGCATGGACTGCTCAGGTGAACAGAAAGAGATACTACCCAAAACCCAACCAA
Source organism: Phylloporus cf. gajari (assembly GCA_038094015.1). NCBI lineage: Eukaryota > Fungi > Basidiomycota > Agaricomycetes > Boletales > Boletaceae > Phylloporus > Phylloporus cf. gajari. The sequence continues at coordinate 34,669 of JBBPTF010000051.1, read as the reverse complement.
TCAACAGATTGTAGCAGGTGAGCCAGTTGTGCCTGAGAACAAGGGAGCAGGAGCCATCCAACAGAGTGACATAAAATGTCATCAGAGTGATATCACTAGTTTTGAAATGGATGTGAAGATGGATTACTCAAGTAATGGTGGAGTTTGAGGTTTCATCAAAGAGTTGGAGTTGGAGTGGTGGCACAGGATAAGTTGAAAGATAATGTTCATTAATAAATGCTGTATCTATAAAACATTTAGAGGAGCCAGAATCTATGAGAGCAGAGAATGGAGCAATAGGATAAGAGGCTAAAGAAACAGAGGGCATGAGGGACTTTGGATTGGAGAGAGTGGACATGTTGAGTCTGATCTCCTTGGGTGCATGGTCAGGATCAACACAACCTCCTACCTGTGTGGAGTCACAGAGGTTGCTGATTATTTTTTTGTCTCTGAGGAGACCTCCAGTTGAGTTTCCAGAGCCTTAGTAGAAGCAGTGTGAGCTTTGGACACTTGGGAGGTGGACTTAGAGCACTCCTTGGCCATATGTCTGCTACTACCACAGAACATGCAAAGCTTATTATCAAAGTGCTGTTTGCACTCTACTACAGTAAGTTTGCCATTGCTTCACAACTTGGAGGAGAGGTCAGGCTTCAGAGTAGTGGAGGTGGCCTTTCCCTTGGACTCCCTAGAGTCCTTGGAGTCTTTTGAGCCACTGGAGTTGGGGGTGTGAGAGGATGAGGCAGAGGGCTTGTCAGAGCTCTTTGAGAAGGAGGTTACTGGTTTGGTCTGGCAAGTCACCTCAGACTTGTGCTCCCAATACTGGGCATCTATAGTGTGGGCAAGGGTGTAGAGTTCCTCAATCATTAGAGGCTTACCAATGCAGGAGATCTCATCTTGATATGGTCTGGCAGACCATTGTAGAAGTGGTGCTAGAGGGCTCCTCCTCTATAACCTTGGATTTGAGAGGCAAGGCAATTGAACTCCACCATGTATTTGTTGATATACTGTCCATCCTTCATCATCAGGTGATCTAGTGGATGTTCTGCATCTCCAACAGGGTTGTGTGGACTGAAGTTCATCTGGAGTTCCTTGACAAACTTCTTGTATGTGACTGTCCATCCAGATTAGACAAAGGTCTAGATCTACCATTTCTAGGAGATCAGGCTCAAACAATTCAAGGGTGATTCCTTTTAGGTATGATTGGGCAAAGGTGACTTTTGCTCAGTCCAATACAAAGGCCTTGGGTCAGTCCTGGAAATTCAGCTTGCATTACATGAGAAACACTCAGAGTTTGTGAGGATCTGTGCTATCAAACTGGTCTGGTTCTTGGACTTTGGTTCACTGGCTAGATTTGGAGGCAGAAGAACACTGGGAGGACTTGGCCAAGCTTTCTATGGCATTAACCAAGTGGGTGAGGACATCTTTTGACACACAGGCTTTGGAGCTCATTTAGTAGCTATGGACTAGCTCATTGATGTCATCTTCATTGGAGGGGTCTCCAGGGTAACCTCCTTCATTTCTGAGATCTACTGGATCCTTGGATGGTCTTTCTCCTACTGGAATCTCATATATGTCATCTGAGCAATGACTAGATGGAGTTGTCTTGTTGACAAGGAGTCTAGTGGGGATTGATGGAAGTGGGGATGAGGGTTGATTTTGGAAACCTATAGTGGAAATGGAGTCATGTGGTTGTGGACAAGCAGTGAAACTGAAGTGTGTGATACTTGTCTCCCTGAGCAGGATGTCAAGGACTAATATGCTACCTTTTTCTGGAGTCAGGATTAGGCCAGCATGGGGAAACTTTTGTACTGCTAGTTTTGTCTTTGAGCAGGTGTCTATGAGGACTTGTGACAAGTGGGAGTTTGAATATACTGTTAAGTCCAAGTTGACTCCTGAGTGGAACTCCAAAACTTCAAAGTTGTGGACAGATGGGATGTTGACTTCACCTCATGTGGTGTGCCCTTGTCAAAGTCCAGTCCTGTATTTGGGTCAGAGGTCAGAGGTAATCAGAGGAGTACTAAGTACTCAAATGAGAGTTAAGAGTAGAGACTAATTTAATATTTGAATTGAACTGTACAGGGCTTGGAGTTACAGTTTATATACAAAGTCCTACATGGAGATTACTAAGGAGAACATTACAATTTCCTAGGTATTGGTAAGAAGATGAGTAAGGAGATTGGAGGAGTTGAACTTCAAGGCTATGCCTCAGTCATGAAGAAAACCAGATACTGTACACTCTTGCTGAGTCAGAGTGCTACAAACAAGTAAACAGGAATGACAAGAAAAGGAATCTATACTATAACAGGCAGGTCTGATATCTCTGGATCATGTTCTCAAGAAAAATACATTGGAGATTGTGAGAAGAGTGAAACAGAGTTAGGAGTTGGACTTAGCAAAAACTTGGGATATGACAAACTTCCTCTTTATATTCAAATCTCATGAGGACCACCAAAGCTAATATCAATGCCAGATTCATCAAGCTTCAAGAGAAAAATCACACCTAACCTCATAAAGCTCAATTATCTGAAGCTGCTGATAGAATCAAATGAGACAAAGAAGTCATTGACACTCTAAATCTACTATTCAGAGAGAAAGAAGAGAACCAATCACTAGATCAAGACAATATACAGCCAATCTAAAGTTTTATCAGGAATGACTTTTAACTTTACAGGATCAGTATGACAGATTTTCCAAAAGAATTAAGGAGATTAATGAACAGGTTGAATCTCTCAGTATCAGCCCATCTGATTTCAAACTGGTCTACCTTGATGACAGACAACCCAGACCTAGCCAAGGGAATCCTCCTAAACAAGCAAAGATTTCTTGAGAGGATGCCAAAGGTTTGGCAATGCTGGAGTTCTCAGGAGATCCTTATGTAGGATCAGTAGGAAATCCAAGCAGTATTCCACTTATATATGTCAATCTATCCAATATCAGCTATCTTCATTATTTATTTTATGATTCCTCACAATATACTATCCCTTTTGAAAGCTGTAGATGACCTTTCTATGTGAATTATCCTGTTATAAATAATGAAGGAGAAACAGAATATCTATATCTTCTCAACTATCATTATTTTGAATCATACTTCCTTGACATACTAGAAGTGATGATAAAGGTTCCTCTATCATCTTACAGTATTGAAGTAGATTCAAGATATTCTCCTATCTATCCTAGAGACCACCTAGGAAACCTTATTAATCCTAGAGGGTCATGTCCTAGGAAAGAGAGATGGTCACAGAGGATTAAAAGGAGAATAAAGAAACTTACCAAGAAAACTATGGTGGAGAAACATCTTGATAAACTATATGATTGTATTATTTATATCAAATGATTAAGGAGAGAACAAAAAGAAAAGAACAGGAGAAAGATGAATCAGATTATTTTCCTTCTGACTCAGATGATTAGTTAGATGCATTGGACAGGACAAGGATATCAAGTTTCCTACAGGTTTGATCTCATCCAATATAAAAGCTGATGAGGTCTTTTCTATTACAGTTACAATCTTTATCCACTGGTAATCAATGGCTTCATTAAAGATTAGATTTGAATTCACTAGCAAGATCAAAGAACTTGAAGGACCCCACAATTATACCATCTGAGCATCACATGTACAAAGACTCTTGACTATCCTAGGAGATCATTGAGCTATTATGTCTGGAGAAAACTCTGGAAACAATAATCTGCTAATAATAAATCCAAATGGATGACCATAGATCAATAAGCATGTGTAGTCATAGCAAATTATTACCACACTTCCATGAGGCATAATATCCCCACCTGTCATAAGGTAGTGAAAGACACTAATAATAAAATCACAAAAAAACACTATGATAAAGAAATTATAGGACTATATTTGAGATCTCTATAAACCCCAAGGAGCATCTGAATTCTTCCAGATCTTCCAACAACTACTTCAATTTCATTTCAGAAATAGTCCTCTTGTAAATCAATTTGCAGAATTTACAGGACTAGTCAAATAAACAAAAGACCTTAGATTACAACTTCCTGATCAAATCACTACCATGATCTTACCTAATGCTTTACCCCCTTCATTCAATACTATTGTATCAACACTTGTTCATACCATCTCTGAACAAGACTTTAATCCTGTATGTATTGGAAAGGAAATACTCAAAGAAACTAATATTAGTAGAGTTCATCATAATTTCTCATCTGCAAATTTAACATCTTGAATCAGTTCTTTATCCCATCAGGCATCTGCCAATCAAATCAATATGATTAGAAATACATTCACAAATGTGAAGTACACTATCTACAACAAATTAGGACATACCACTGATCATTTCTGGTTCAAGTTGATGAAACTATGTGATAACAAAGCAGGAAATTTGAATTCTGTGTCTTCATTCAAGAAGAAGAAATCCAAAACTACAGGATTTGAGAGGAGAGTTAAGAAGAAAACTTGAGGAACAAATGTAGGAAGGACTAAAGCACAAACTCATTTTGCCAAAGAAGAGGGTGTATCAACTCATGTAATGATACCATCAACCCAGTTCCAAATGGAAAGGGATCAGAGAACAGACTGAAGATGTACACTCCATATAGGGTAGTTGGAAGGTCCTTTTAGGACAGGAACATGAGTGATGATAGTGTTGTCCAACTTAAAATCAGTAGGAACATTGAGAGCAGCCATTTATAGAAAATGGATAAGTTCTATGAAGCCATAGTCAATAAACAGATCATTGAAAATAGAATCATATAAGTTGAACAAAGATGTTTGGGACATATCATGTTTTTCTTCTATCTCCAGTGATGTCAAAAATCCAGTCTTGTCATCTGATCCAGGAAGTGGTATCTGATGTGGTAAGGGAGGACCCTAATCTCTTTTTCTCTTTCAATAAAGGAAGATGCATTGTTCCTTTTTATTAAAACCTTTCATTTTCAAGGAATCCTGGTGTTCTCTTCATCTCTCCTTGGTTTTCCCATTGAACTCTTTAGAAGAAGAAGAATTATATGTAAAAGGATCTGAAGTATATTTTTCAAGAATGTTGTTCAAAGAAACACTAGTTACATATTGTAATAACTCTTTTGTCTTTGACAAATGTCAAGTTTTTATCTTTGCATGTTTTAAAAGGAATAGTAGTTGTGTTATTCTGACTATTTAATCCTACAAAGATAATAAAAGGTTCTTCATAATTCTGAGAATAAAAATGTTCATGTGAGGAGTCCAATGGCCAAGAAAGTGGAATAGGAACACTACTGTAAATTCTAAGTATGTCTGCAAGTTCAGTGTTGTGCTTCACCTTGCTCAGCAGCTTTTCTCTTTCCAAGTCTATTAGCTCAGGAAAGGAACTCAACTCTGCCTCAGTTATTACATGAGATGGCAAGGGCTGAGTAGACATTGTCCTTGGTGGTAGTTCCTACAGAGTCTTTGATCAGTTTTCTAATCTTCATAACTTTCCTTCAAACCTCAGGGCAAGACTTTTTTAGTCTATTCTGGTGCTCTCTATCAAAGAGCCTATTCCATGTCCTCATGTCCATACCTACTTGTTGTCCATACTCAACAGCAGGTTCTCCCCTATACCAACCTCCATCTGCTTCATCAAGCCACAAGTCTTTGTTGAAGATGATATTAGGCTTTTTCAAGCACATGAAATAAATATTTGCCCAGTTGGGTAGAAAGAGATTGCAATGAAACAACTCCCAACCTTGGTCTCTCACCACAAATGATCATTGGTCTTCATATGAGGTGCATGGGAAAGCCTATCCTACACCCTTATAGGCTTGACCTATGGTCTTGTCCTAGTAGCTCAGTGTACATACAGGACAGCTCACTCCAGACTCACAAGTCTGAATGCAGAAAGGGAAGACCATCCAAGGAGACCTCAGCATGAGGTTCCTTGAAAGCTGTAACTGGTGATTGGGATACACTGGATGAATCTCCCAGTTCACCAGTCATCATAGTGAGACTTTGATGTCCCTCCTCTCCAGTCCCTGGAGTTGAAGTGGGGCTAGGAGAGGGAGCTCATAGTAGTAGGCAAAGTATAGCTCCTTGTCTTCTTGAAAGGCCAGGATGAAGGGAGGGAGTGTCTCTGTCATAATGTGTACTTGTAGTAGGCAGTCCATATCCTATGGGTGCAGCTCTGTCAGCATCTCCCCACTCAGTATTGTGATGGCATATACTCCTTAGATTACCCCTAAAGGTGCTCCACCCAGAGCAGTGAGGTGTAGGAGCTGGAAGTACTCCATCAGTCAGATTGGAGTTGGATGATGAATTGCCAAGACTGGGAGATCCAGGAAGTACTGGAACTAGTTCAGGTATGGGAGGAGTTGTTGGTCCATGAGAAGGATTGGGGGAGACAGTAGTCTCTTGACTATTGAGAGGAATGGCAAGGTAGATCAGAGATCTGGGTCTAAAGATAACTGTTGTGGAAATGGACTCAGTGGATATAGGAGGTCCAGAAGCTTGAGAAGCTGAGAGAAAGAGATCTGATTCTCCTTCTCTGAGTCTTCAAGTTTACTCTTGCTGTGTGGTGCAGATAAGCCAGGCAAAGAGTTGATGGTTGAAAGCTCTTCTTTCAACTTCAGGCTCATTGTCCTCATCAATCTTGGGATTGGAAGCTGCATTCTTGACAGCCTCAGAAACTGGTATCAGCATGGATCACCTCCAGATGAGAGAGGATTGGAGGCCAGGTTCAATGACTGGCCTTGGTTGTTCATGGGGTTGTTCACCTCCATGTTCAACTAGGTCCCAGATCACAAGGTGATTGAGGTGACATTCTGCATAGCAAGGTGGTTGTGTGAGAGTGGTGATGATTGGTTCATTTGGAGGTGGTATGGATTCTTGAGTGGATGGTCCAGGATTGTTTCTAATGACTCTGTAGAAATCAAAAGGCACCATTTGATGATCAATGAGATCAGTTGATCCATACCTAACAATGTCAGTCTCACCATAGCAGTGAATCTCTCCTTGTTCAATTGACTGAAACAATGAGGACAGGGTACTTTGAAAGGTACTCCTGATGTTACAATGTGAGTGTGTCTTACTAGTCTAGTACAAGTTTTGTACCAAGGGGGTCTACCAGGTGAAGCTGGCAATTGGTCTCTCTCATGAGGAGAGGATGGCACAAAAGATTCTTTGGATTCTTGTCTCACTAGTTTCAGTGGAGATAGAGTGTCTCAAGGGTTTGATCCTTGGGTGATGGAGTCGGATGGCAACAGTTCACTTACTAAGGGTGGTTCTGTAGGAGAAGATGCCACCATCAGCATAAGCTCATGTCTGTGGGTAGTAGATTGGAGATGTGCTATGACCACAAGAGCCTTGGATCATCTCTGGAAGAGAGCAAAACCACTCTGAAAAGTGAATAACAAACAATTCACCATTAACTCCACCATAACAGCCACTGATAACCCATCATAAAGCTGGGTAATTAGTGTGTACAAAAACAAAAGGTCCAGCAACCACCACAGTTGGCCACACAAGATTACAGGAGACATCAAAAGTGCTAGCAATAGACAGGCTCTGTTTGTCTAAGCAGGGCTTATAACTTTTAGAAGTCCAAGACTCCCAAGGTTGCAGGATGAACTCTAGTGGGAGTTACTCACTAGGGTAGGTGTAGCATAGGCAGTAGCCAAGTATTGCAAGTAGTGGTGCTTAGTGTGAACACCAAGTACAATAGAACAGAGGATGGAGATTCTGTTAGAGGAGCATACATGTGGGGAGCTCCTCCTTATATACAGTACAGGTTGTTTGTACATATGTATAGTAGTTCTAAATAGATAGAACAATAGTAGCCAATGGCAGTAAAAGCTCTTATCTGAGCCAATAGCACTAAGAACACTTATTGTACTAAAAGTACTAGCCAATAGCAAAACATGAGCAGTGTCAGTATCAGTCATCATGATAAAGATGAGTAATGAATAAAAAATCATGATGATGTCAAAGATAAGATATTCTCAACACTGACTATGTCAAGGCAGTTTGTAGTGATCCTCTTGGGACTGGTTGTACACCATATTTGTGTATCTGGTCAATGCTATGTATGTTAGAAAAAATATAAGCATATCCTAGGCACACTCCTTCTTCACAGGTCACATCTCTAACTTTGGTTCATTTTCACTCCCATCACTCAATTCCTGTACTGACTTTAGCTTTGTAGATTGTGAAAAGATAATCTTTTCAATATTACCTTAACCTCACCTAGTGTTGCTGCAGCTTTGACTTGAAGCTGACTTGAGTCAAAGTCAAGTCAGTGACTGTACCACACATAGCCAAGTCATTGGCCATTTACACTATTAGCTTCTGGTTATCAGCTGAAGCTGGCTCAGTCAACTGACAGCCAGCTTCAAGCTACATATAATGTGTCATTATTAGACAAATGAACATTACTTGACAAGATCTGGAGGCTACAGTACTAAACTTAATTTGTCCTCATCTGCTTCCTCATCACCAATGATATCAATGATGTGGTCCATGAAAGAGCTGAGATAATTGCATGTCATGTTGGTGTCAGTAATTGTAGCAAGGACATCATTGTCATCAATATCAATGTATATCTGGTTCATTGGAGTAACCCATCCCTTTGTGAAGTCCAACCTTTCTTTCTTCAGGAAATTTTTGACTATTTAAAGGGCTTCCATGAGTACCAGACTGATTCAGTTCCATCATTTCATCATGGTTTCACTACCTGATGAGAAGACCTGTTCACAAGAGACTGACGACACTCATATCAGGAGGAAATCCATTGCAATTTTGTAAAGAGTTGAGTAAGTTGTCCAAGAAACCTAAGAGTGACCATTTAATATGCAAGCAGAGTTGAGAAATGAGGTGTGAGACACAAACTTACTGCCCAAAAGGATAATGGATCTGTTCCCTCTGTAGAGCATAGTGCTGTGGCATATAACATAAACTCTTGTTTAATCATTTGTGAAGTATTTTCAGTTTGCTTTGGATGCAATGTCAGAAGGTCATACTAAGCAGCAAGGGTTCTCACTGCAGGTGTGCTCAGATGCACAGTAGGTGAGGGACCTCATGGAAGCAGCAGTTCCTGGGAATTATTGACAGTTTGTGCTTGATGATCACTCATCTAGCAAAGACTTTAAAGAGGACCCTTGTGAACTGGGAGTGATAAATGTACCAGTTTGAACACTACCTGTCTAACCTTATCTATCTTATCTTGCATCCAGTTTGCTTTGATCCAGGTGAGACAAATAGTTGGATCAATCACTAAGATTCAGATTATCTAATACTCTCAAATAGAGATACAAATTCATGTACTCATTGCAATGGTGTATGCATTTGTGCTTGCCATGCAATCATAGTAATGTCTTGCTGTTGCAATACCAATGTCAATAAAGGGTGCACAGTGTGGAACAGATGTTCATAGATATTCCCACTAAGCTATAAGAGCCTCAAACAATGGCACTGCATGTGAGAGGAGTGGTAGGCTTTCACCTGACATAATCTGCTGTGCACCATAGGGGATCTATGCCAGAAGGAAGCAGACCATCAGCACCTAGATGCTCAACACATGAATGAACTCACTTCAAGAACAATCTCTAAGCCTTCTAGTACTTACCAATGTATTTTGCTGAAAGTGTGATCCACAATATCATGATGAGTTGGAGCCCAGAAGAAGTAATCAAGAGTCTGGGATATAGTAAGATTAAGATCATTTTGATAAGGCCAGAGCAGTTGACATACCTGCCTGAGGATGCAGAGATGGTTGATCATGGAATAAACCAAGTCCCAGCATGACTTGATGTCTCTGATAAGTTCAAGTTGTGAAATTTTAGCTCAATTACCAACATTGTCTGTAAATCATCCCATCTCATTTCCAGCTGCAATAGTACTTTTGAATCCTTCATGATGGATGCTAGAAGCACACACAATATGCATGATGCTACAACCCATGGAGACTGGGTCTTGTTGGAGAGTAGCAACATAAGTGTGCTTGTCAATAATGACAGAGAGGTTCCCAGCATCAACCCAGACATTGCCAGTAGATGGAAACTCAATGTCCATGTACTCATCAAAGGCATGGCCAGAGCACAGATTGAGAATGTGTGGAAAACACATGATGCATTGATCAACTGGATCAATGTCAATCCTATGCAACTTGAGGAGGATAGATAATTCTTACATGCCTGCATCATTGTTCTTAGCATTATTGAGAGTGAAGGAGCCAATCTATTGAAATATGTATCAGTAAGAATGTGGAGCATACAAAATGGGGATGAACCTTGTCAATGACCTTGACTCACTCTAAAAGGTACAATATGGTCTTCACAATGTTCAATCCTGTGTGACTTCCCAGGAAATGGTGAACACAAACAATCCTGCTTTCATCTTCAATGTGCCTGGTTGATCACCCCTTGCAATCCAGTATGCTGTCAGCACTAAGAAGGGACAGGAATTCTTATCCATCCAAATGTCACTTGTGAATGAGATTTTGCCTTCAGCTTTCTATGAGAAGTGTCAGTAGAAGTACTATGAGTTGATATGTACATGCACAGATAGATCAGTCTTGAGAACTAAGAAATACTGTCTCCAGATGTCAAATATTAATTTGCACATCTTTGTTTGGTGGGGGATCTGAGAATCCCTTAGGTTGGGACAGAGGAGGAGGAGGAGGCACTAAAATTCAGGACATTCAACAACCCTGATTGACTTTAGCAAATATTAGTGAAAATGTATGCATGAGAGTCTACAACATACCTGGTCATCTGCAACTATGAACTGCAACAAATACTGTTGGAACACTGCAATCAAGAAAGGTGGTAGCCTACTCTCTAAAGAGGTGTGGCCTGGTAACTTGGGCAAATCTTCCTGTCAATACAAAGAGGGGAGTAATTAAATTGATGCATTGGGAGTGCTAAGGGCTTGGCAAAGTGTCTGGAGCATACATTAGGAAACCTAGATTTTTGCTAAGTGGTCTAATCTTGTCTAAAGTGTCTAATTTTAGATCCTTTAGATCTTTAAACACTTAGATAACTAGATTATAGGCATTTTAGATAGTTTGTAAGTTTTTTGCATTGATGTTTTGTGCTATAGATGATGTAATATATCTAGACACTTAGATAATTAGGTCATAGACATTATAGATAGTTTGTAAGTTTTTCACATTGATGTTTTGTACTATAGATGATGTAAGATATCTAGACACTTAGATTATTAGGTTATGGACATTTTATATAGTCTGTAAGCTCTCCACATTGACATTCAGTTCTATAGACAGGTATTTAATTAGATGTATGATGTAAACTCATTTAGATGTTTGGATGTAGTCTATTAGGTGTCTTAGACCATTTTATATTTAGAACTATAAAAGCAAGGTATTTAGACAATTAGACACAGCTATTAAGCTATTTTAGAGTCCTAGACAGATAGAACTATAGCCATTGAGACATATTACTATATTAGATGTATGAACATATAATACTATTGACTTATCTATTCTTTAGATCTGTGAATAAATGGTTGGTTACTTGCTTTAGAAGTACCCTCATTTAGATGAATATATTTTTCTACTACTAGTCTCTCAAACAAATAAATCAATAGTGTTATTAACCATATAGCTCCAACAACAAATCATAATTTAATCAACAATGTTGTACACTATACACTACTGATATTCCTAATCACAGTACACATGGTCAACAGTGTGAGGAGGGGGGGGCCTCATTGCCCATGTCATCATACTCTACCTCATCTGTGTGTGAGGTGCAAGTGGTATATGCACCTGTCCCATCCCCCTTGTACTATGGGCATCATGCCTCACCACATCCATGTGAGTTACAGATGGCAAATGCACCAGATGCCCATGTTGTTGTTGTGTCAGATGGTGTAGGTGTAGGTGGCATGCACACCTATCATCTCCTCCTCATTGCACTAGTCAGTGTATCATAGTTGTAGTATGGTGCATATCAATGCCATACATGCAGGTTGAAGGCAGGAGTATGCACATGTGTGCAAACACAGAAGGTGTGCTGGTAGTGGTTGGCATGTGTGTACATGCCTGGGTTGCCCATGGGTCAAGGAAGGTGAGGGTATGTGTTTGTGAACATACAGGTTGAGGACATTGGCATATACATGCATGTGCACTCACAGTGGACAGAGCATATTGATGGTGGCAGGCATCCATATACATGTCCAGGGTTGCCCACCCAACACATTGAGGAAGGCAGGGGCATGCTCATAGATATGCAGGCTGAGAGCAGGGTGTGCATTGGTGTGCACCAGCATGACAGACACAGAGGGGGTGGTAATAATGGTGGGCATGCATGAACATGTCTGGGGGTTGCCATGGGTTGAGGAGGACAGGTGTGTGTATTCATGGACATGCAGGTTGAGGACAGGGTGTGCATGTGTGCACATATCAGCACAGTGGACACAAAGGCAGTGGTAATGGTGACAGGTGTGTATGAACATGCCTGGGGGTTGCCATGGGTTGAGGATGGTGGGTGTGTACATGCATGGACATGCCAGTTGATAGTGGGGTGTGTACATGCACATGCACCAGCATGGCTGATACAGATGGTGCAGTGATGGTGGCAGGCATGCATGTACACACCCAGGGTTGCACATGGGTTAAGGAAGGTGTGTGCATGTTTGTAAACACACAGGTTGATGGTTGGGGATACATGTGCCATGTGAGGACTTGCTGGATGTCAGAGGTGGTGGCAGGGGTGTATGCATGTGGGAAACCAGTGCATGTGATGCAGAAGGGGCAGAAAAAAGTGTAGGGATTAGCTGAGCTTAGGTATGGATAGCAAAAAAAAACACACATTTTATGCTGGTGAGGCAGTTGTAGCCCCACCAGCGCCAGTACGTGCATACATTTGTGTGCACACAATTTGTATGGGTGGCACATGTTTGTGCAGATTCTGCCACTGGTTGGGTCCATAAGTGTACAAGGACAAGTAATAAACAAAAAAGCACTTACAATTAAGCTGATGGGGTTGTTGTAGCCTCACTGGCACCATGTTGATGTGGTTGTGGAATGAGAGGTTGAAGTTGCTGACATGACAAGTTCAACATGTCACATGACAACACCTGCAACAAATCTCTAAGTCCTGCAGGTCTTTATCTATGCTTTTTTTAATACATTTACTACACTTTCATTAACTACACTTTATACACACTTTATCTATGCTTTTTTGACTACATTTGCTACACTTTTGTTTACTCCACCTTGTATACACTTTATCTATGCTTTTTTGACTACATTTACTACACTCTTATTTACTACACCTTGTATACACTTTATCTATGCTTTTTTGAGTACATTTGCAACATTCTTGTTTACTACACTTTGTATACACTTTATCTATGCTTTTTGGACTACATTTTCTGTACTTTTGTTCACTGCACTTTGTATATACTTTACCTATACTTTTTTGACTACATTTACTATACTTTGTAAAACTTTATATATGCTTTTTTGATAACATTTGCACTCTTGTTTATTATACATTGTATATACTTTATGTATGCTTTCTTGAATATTTGCTACACTCTTGTTTACTACACTTTGTATACACTTTATGTACACTTTTTTGATATATTTGGTTCACTTGTTTACTATACTTTATATACACTTTTTTTACACTTTTTTGACTATATCTTTGCTACACTTTGTTTACCATGTTTTATACACACACTATATATGCTTTTTCAAATATATATGCTATGTTACAAATTGCTCTGATCTGTGAGCATGCTATACTTTGTTTCCTCCTGTTCATAATCATTGCTCTATTCTTTTTCTTCTATTGGTCATATGTTCTGACATAACCTCGGACTCTATCTCTATTTACGATGACCTAGACTTGCTTACTCATCCCTGTCATCACTACAATCCCCCATAGCCTTCATCATTCTTGATACTACAGATTCCTGATTACTGCAGAATCCTATACTTACTATGGACTATGTTTAGCTGTACTGATGGTTCCCAAGGCATTCCCTTTCTGATCTTCTCTTCCTACTGCAAGGGTATATAAACCATCAGTAGCATACATGTATTCTCTAAGCTAGATCTCCTCAATCATATTTGATTTGTGGACCTCATCTCTTTAGTTTTTCTGACTAGACTTCTTGCTTCACTCAAAACCTAAACTCACTGTTCTTAAGGCTATGACTTGGACCTGTCCAGTACAAGTATAACAAAAGATCTAGCTTCCCTTCTGAACCCTTGCTGTTGAGATTGTCAGTATTTATCTTATCTTATCTTATCTGACATCTCATATCAGTCATGATCAATGATCTAATCTTGATCATATGTATGGTCATCATGCTTACTATTCAGATATTCTATTATCCATGATGACTATCACAGTATGACATATCTGTCATACATTATGACTAATGGATCACCAATCCATGTCATGTGACTTAATATGCTGACTGATACTCCACTGCTCATGTTATGCCATTGGTTGATACCTTATAGCTTCCGCTCTTATCTCTTTATTGCTATTAGCTGTGATAAGAGCTCTATATGCTATTGGCTACTATTGTTCCACCTTTATGGAACTACTATACACAAGTACAAACAGCATGTACTATATATAAGGAGGAGCTCCTCATAGTCGCTCCTCTAACAGAAAACATCTCCCTTTCCTCTGTTCATATCCAATACTACAGGGTTCTACCCTTATACTGAGATTATCCTAGACTACTAAGGTCACTCCCCTCTATCATCTATAGGGTCACTCCCTCCAGTAGTTACTACTGTCCTTTGGCTATCTGTTATCAGCAGTACTACCCCTGTAACTGTTACCTGGTGAGTATTCCCACCAGAGTCTTAGTGACTTTCTTCCTCTGCACATGAATGTACCTATGAGCCCACACTCACTGCATGATGCTGACATTGGAGTCATACTTCGATACTTGCCCCTGTAAGGACTACCAAGATTTTGTCGAACCCAAATCCAAATCCACCATGGGCTAATCTCCACCAGAAAGGACCAAAGACCTCCAGAACATCTCTTGCCTGAAACCCCCTCTTCACCACTCCACCCAGAACCCCCTCTCCATCACCACCTATGATGTCTGGACCTTCAGGAATGAACCCCATGACTGGAATAGCTCCTTCCTCCCAATCTTCCCCACTACTGACAAACATCCTTCCCCAGACTACCTTTCAACCGACAATTATGACATCCCCAGGGAAGGAGCTTTCCTTAGCTAAACCAGATGATTTTGACAGGACCAAAACCAAGTATTGTGCTTGGAAGAACTTGGTCCTTCTCTATATTATGATTAACAACCATATCTACTCTGATGATGAAAAGAAAATTGCACTCACCCTGTCCTACTGTAAGAAGGGCATAGCCACAGAATGGGCCTCTTCGTTCATCGAAGAAGGGATAAAGAAGCAATCCTTCGAGACTTGGTTAGACTTTTGCAACCTACTAGACAGTACATTTCAGACCACCAACATTAAAGGAGATGCACTTTACCAACTTCAAAGACTGGCACAGAAGAAGGAGGACATCCTCAGCTACATCACCTCTTTCAAAGCATTGGCAGCACAGGCTGGACTTAGTGATCAGATGGTCCTCTGCAGGCTATTCGTGGAAGGACTCCAACCTGCCCTTATGCGACGCATTTATCAATCTGAGACCATTCCTGGAACACTCAAGGAATAGTGTGCGAAAGCTGAACTCCTCCACAATAACTGGAACAGATCTCATACTATTGTCTCCCAAACTGGAACCCATCACCCCACCATGACGACCACCTCTCAATACACTCATACACCAAAGATACATAACCCAAATGTCATAGATGTCAACTCTATATGTCTCTCCCCCTCTGAGCGAAAGGAAAGGATCAAGAAAGGCCTCTGTTTCAAATATGGAAAATCTGGCCTAGCTAAAGACTGCTCAAACCATCCTGGGCTGGTGAAGAAGACAGAGGAGAAGAAGGTACAAATGATAGGAAAAGAAGAAGAGATAGTGAAGATTGAAGAGGTGAAAGAAGAAGATGACATCACTTTCATTACTCGGATCCTCCAGCACAATTCTATGGATTTTTAGAAGGAGAGCTTGAGTCAATGCCTGACCCTCCAGTTGTATGTGCCCCCGTATTTAATGCCAACAATGATACTTGTGCTTTGACCCTACCCATCCGAGTTATTGATGCCGGGAGTACTTTAAAAACTGTTGACACATCTGCTCTAATCGACAGCAGAGCAGATATCTCCTGTATTGACTGGGACTTCGTAAAGAAACATAAACTCCCAGTTGAATGTCTCCAGGACCCCATAAACGTCTGAAATGCAGACCACTCCTCAAACAAACAAGGACCTATCAAATATGTCACAAATCTCTTCCTCCAAATTAGGACTACAATACAAAAAGTTACCTTTCACATCATACAATATGGAAGAGAAAACGTGATCTTGGGGATGCCTTGGTTTGAATCCACTCAACCCGAAATCAATTGGAAGAAACGAACCATCAAAATCAACCAGAAAAAGGACCAATCCCTCGACCTCTATCTTGCCCATCAAGGCGCTTGAGCAACCTACCTATCAAAAGGAACAAAAATTGATACTTCCCTGCCAATGAAACATTACTTTGCTCAAGAAGATGAGCAGACAGCAGTCCTAGACTACATCAACTACAAAATGGCAGAAAGGTAT
>JBBPTF010000051.1:0-14608 GCA_038094015.1 Phylloporus cf. gajari | reverse complement strand
TACAACCCTGACTCATATCATTGACTGATCCACCTCTCCTACTCCTAGCAACTATCCCACCACCCCCAGACTCTTACCTCGCATTGCACACATCATTCAGGAATCTCCAGATCACACCCCAACTGACAACGAAGGAATCTACCTTTATGACTTGGAGCAGCAAGTGGAGGACCTGGCTTTGCATGATTCCACAGATGGAGAACTCGCAGATGATGCTGGACAGGCTAACAAAATGGGATCCCTGACCCAGGACTGACTTGATCAGATCAATGGTTGAAGACCTGGTAGTCTTCGGGATAGACTGGAGGTAATGTTACAAATCACTCTGATCTGTGGGCACACTATACTTCATTTCCTCCTATTCATAATCATTGCTCTATTCTTTTTCTTCTATTGGTCATACATTCTGACATAACCTCAGACTCTATCTCTTTTCACAATGACCTAGACTTGCTTACTCATCCCTGTCATTGCTACAATCCCCCATAGCCTTCATCATTCTTGATACTGTGGATTCCTGATTACTGCGGAATCCTATACTTACTACAGACTGTGTTTAGCTGTACCGATGGTTCTCAAGGTGTTCTCTTTCTGATCTTCTCTTCCCACTGCAAGAGTATATAAACCATCAGTAGCGTACATGTATTCTCCAAGCTAGATCTCCTCAATCATATTTGATTTGTGGACCTCATCTCTTCAGTTTGTCTGACTAGACTTCTTGCTTCACTCAAAACCTGAACTCGCTGTTTTTGAGGCTATGACTTGGACCTACCCAGTACAAGCATAACATGCTACACTCTTACTTACTACATTTTATATACACTTAAGTATCAGGATTGACATCTTTGTCAATAGAAGGATATAGATAGAATAAGAACTAATATTAATAAATACTTTCTGATATTTCCTCAGAGATATGACACATTAGCATAACCTTTCTATAAACAGATCTAATGGCTGTTCCACTGTTTACTAATGAAACTGAAGCTTGTTCCACTGGTGTGCACAATACAATAAAAGGAGTATGTACAATTGAGACTTACTATACTTAGCAGAGGCTTCTCTTGAGGTATAGAGTTCTAGATTGATAATGAACAGTTGAAATGACTTCTAATTGATAGAAGTAGTTTGTTACAAGTAATCTGAACTTGTATGTATTCTATCTACTGTTTCATATACAAAAGTATCATATATATATTCAGAATTCAGTCTGAGATAACTGAGTTTGATCTATGAATTGTTGTAGGACAATCTATCTATCTATTGTTCTCCTAATGAAGACTCCATTATTCTAGTATTAGAACAATAGATGACATTTCCTGTTGTTCAGATTGATAATAGGAATGTTTAGGATCATAGGATCACCTAGGATTGAGTAGGATCAAAGTGTCATGTCAATGTCAATCATTTCATATGAGGTACATTAGGAATAGTGACTTGTATCATTTAGGATGATTTGCTAATAGTGTGACAGACATTATTAGGATAATGTTATTAGAATATCATGCTAGTTCATTACCATGATAGACATTATTAGGATAGTTATCCTAATGACCTATTAGCGTGACAGACACTATTAGGTTAACACTAATCATTAGTGTTACAGACAAATGATCAGTATTTGTTACTAATGTTGATACACTAGTAATTTCAACACTATGTTGATTGAACAATCTAATAGATCATAAACTTATATGGACTAATGATATAAGTGTATCATTCTAGCTGATCAATCTAACTGTATATATTCCTGAAGTCTAAGGGTATCAGACTCTAACTATACATGTTTAATAAACATCTATGTTGGTTGAACAATCTAATAGATCATAACCTTATATACACTAATGGTATAATTGTATTATATCAGCTAATGAATCTAACCATATATATTCTTGAAGTCTAAAGATATGAGACTCTAACTATCTGTGTTGAATAACTATCTATGTTGACTGAACAATCTAATAGATCATAATCTTATATACACTAATGGTATAATTGTATTATGTCAGCTAACCAATCTAATCATATATATTCTTGAGATCTAAAAGTATTAATATACTAATTTGTATATTGAATAAATACTTATTTTGACTATAAAATCTAATGAATCAAATAATCTAAATTAACTGAATATTTGACTATCTTAACATCTAATGTGATTTTAAAATATAATATAATATTTCAACTAATATTGTAGAAGTATAAAAATATAAGTAATAAAACAATGGACAACTTGTGATATAAGCATAATATAGTATCTAACAGGTTAAACTCAAACAATCTTAATGTATAAAATAACAATTGATTAAATAAACAAACAGATGAGACTAGCTAATAAACTAGTAGTCAATGGCTAATACTCTAAACAAGTTTCAGTAACTAAAAACATCTAAATAGCCAGCTTACAAATAACCTAATGACTTCTAAAAATCTAATAACTCTAATCAGTCAACATACTCTGAAACTTATACTTCTATAATGTCTAATTATCTAATGTAACAATGAGTTAAATAACTAACAAAAGCTAATACAGTTATGTTAACTAGACATATAATATCTCACCATCTAAATGATCTAAGTATATCTAAATTTAGACAATTAGACATTTAGTGCAATTATAAACATAAATAAATAGCTCATTATATCACATATATCATTTAGTAGATGATCCAAACTACTATACATCTAATCTTGTCTAAATAATCTAAAATTAGACACTTTAGACAGACTTAGATCACTTAGCAAAAACCTAGGTTTCCTGATGTATAACCTGTGTCAGTGGCAGTGTTGATGGACTGTAGCCAGATCTTTCATCTATTCCTATCAGCTTCCTCAAGATAAAGATCAAGATGATATTTCTTGATATGCACACATTTTGATGTGTTCAATGTTTTGATACTATATGTGAACTTCCAGTCTGGTGGAAATTATGCTAGGTTCTTCTCTTTCTGGCTCCTGAATTGGGTATGGTGAGACCAATCATACAATATCATTTAGGACTCACTAGTATATAACACACAAAGTAGGTTCACCTCTACACTTGGGGAAAAAAAACCTAATGTCAGCCAAGGATTCAGGTAATGTCTGCCTTTCAGATGTCTGTGTTGTCATGAGTGGGGATGTAGTTGATTATAAGACATCTGTGTAGAGAGCCCTGCATGCTCTGGGAACAGAGGGTTCTTCATTGCTGCTGTCATTCACATTTTCCAGGTCAAACTCTTCTTTGTGTTCCTTAGCAGCCCTGTGGACTGGACTGGTGCAGGACCAGTGTCTTCATTACTTCTGTCAGACACCTCATTGTGAAAACAGATAGGTGGACAGCAAGAACAAGCTGGATGCTGTTCTTGAACCTTGTCTGTGGATGCTATCAGAGGTGATGGAGGCTAAGGGTGTTGCAAAGGCTCTGAGCGTTGTGTGGTTGGCTGGTTACATTGGGTTCTCACAGTTTGTGGGGCCATTCTTGAAGTTACTCATCAGCTTCAAAGCAACATCCACTGACCTTTAATAACTCATCCACCAAAGTAAGGGTACAGCCTCTTGACATCTTGAGACCTGCAGCAGTATACTATTCACAAAACAAGCATTAGATATGACACAATATTCCAAGAATCCAAGGTCTGGATCAAACTGGAAATCTAATTCTTGGGATGAAAACAACAAGCATGCACCACTTGATGCCTTGAAACCTGTGGTGGCAAGCCATTTGGGAGATGGGTTGTGCACACAAGTCAATATTCTCAAGTCCAAATCAAACCAAAAGTGGCAAAATAATTCAATTCTTAAAAGGAAGTGGCATACAGCTTGTGAGAGTAATAGCACAGTAAAGAATTGGTTGACAATGTACAAACTTGAATGGGATGAAATATCACTCACACCTGGCATGCTTCTTTGTGCCATCATCTGCTTCTGTGCCAGACAGCTCATAGCCAAGAGAACACTTTACACCCCTGAAATTATTAGTGAACCAGTTAACATATTGGGTGTGGCTAGTCATCTGAACACTTATCACTATATTTTTATCAAAAGATTCCAGTGATGCAGGAAGTGTCATAATATGCAAATGCAGGGGAGTGAGGTTGAATTTGATATTGGTTAGACCATAGTCCACTTAGGTTCAAATGACCATTTCACAGAATGAGATAACTGACTCCTTCACCTTAACAAGGCCCTTGACAAGCATGGCCTTGAACTCAGACTGGCCAAAATCACTACATGAGGTCTTGAATTATGTGAGTATGATATATAGTCATAGACCAAAGGATACTGACACATGTTGCATAGTTATTCTTAGTGTCCTTGATATTTAAGCTATTGGAATTGGAATCTTTGATCCACACATGATAGTTTACTTGTGTGATTGAACACCGCATATGACCCTTGCATGTGAAGGGTCATATCAAGGAAATGGCACCAGGACTGGAAGGCTTTGATGAATCCTTTGACAGGAATACTATGGAGGAAGGGACAACAGGTTCAGAAACAGACAAGTTGCAATCAACAAAGGCAACAAAATCAAGAAAGCTTGTGGTCTACAACAGGACTTTCCACACCTGGCTTCCAGGCATCAGATCACAGTAGCAAGGATCTTCCTGAATGTTGATGATGATTTCCATGCATACAAATTGATGTGTGATGGCAATTTCTTTGATCTGGAGTAGAGTAGAGTCAAATGATTGTGAGAATGAAATCTGGCAGATGACTGGATGGATGGGAGCAACACAATGGTCCTTGCTAACAAATTCCAGAGTAGTGTCTAGTGTGATGCTACTATCAATGTCAACTCTCAGTAGTGTGTTGTGATTGATTCCAGCAGAAATGAGCATCCTTGAGAAGGGAAGGAATGTTCCCTGAATATTCAGAATCTCATCCAGCATCTGAAGTGGAGACTCATGGGTAGAGGTCAGATATTGCAAGATAAGCAATTTCAGTCAGCCAACATAAGATAAACTATCCAATCTTATGGTTACTGACTGTTGCTCAGCTGAGATAGAAGGAACCTACTGGGGCTTTCCTAACAGGCATGGCAACTGGGCAATGATTTGCCTTATGGTGCTAAATTGGTCAAATGAAACTAATGATAGTTCCTTAAAAGAGAGGTCAGTATTGAGACAATTAATGTGGTGCAAACTGCAGCAATGAGGCCATGTGACCTACTGACACTTCCTCACCTTCTTTGTAGCCTCTATGCAGCTAGGCCAGTAATTCCATCATGCCATCACACATCCCTGGGGAATTAAACAATGCATGAGCAGGAGAACACAGGAGATATTATAAATACTTACTCAAGCCTTCAAGAGTTAAGGCATCAATCTGAGTTGTCAGAATCACAATATCCTGCTTGGCCATCACTTTGTGACCAGTAGTGGTGACATGTTTAGTGGGGGGTTTTGGTGTGGCTGTAGTATCAGAGCAGGACTTTGATGATACAGTTGGGGAAGGTGAATTATTGCAGTTCACAGTCACAACTGTGAAGGTTCTTCAAAAGGTAGGATAGCTACTGTACATAATAACAGATGTCATAGAGGGCCTATTTCTGCTAGTGGTAAGGAGGGCATTCAGTGGTGGGGAGGGCAAAGGTAAAGGCAAAGTTTGGGGTGAGAATGGACTCAGCATTCCATGAATGGTTTCTATATGCATCCTAACAAATAAGGAGCTTGGGAAATGATGGTCAGCATATGGAACATCTTGACAGCTGACCTAAATAGGCTGATGAAACAGCATGATGGTAGCAAATGGCAGAATCCTGTCACTGAGAAACTGATACTGTGAGTACCTGCAAAACTCAATGCCTCAGAACTGAATTCTCAATGCAGGGTGAGAGGGTGGAGCATAAACTCAACCATATACCTTCAGTCCTTCAGCACTATTCTCTGTTCTGACACTTCATACAATAAGACTTCCCAGCTGCAGTGAAGATAGTGAAACCCAAAGCAAAGAAATTCCCTATCAAATTGATGGTAGGTATAGGGTTGAGGGTCTGCTGGGGTCTAGGTTGTTTGGTATGGTTCTGTGTTGCATTCAAGACTGGATGATTAATGGTTGTTTTTTGAATGTGTGTAACTATTGTTTACAAAACATACAACATCATCAATTGTCAATATTACACAATGAAGTTAGAACATCTCACCAGCCAGTCCTCATCTGTGGAGAAAGAGGCATACATTCTCAAATGCATAGCCCTGGGGAAGAGTGTGCCAGTTGACATCCCACATATCTACTAGTTCAGTAGAGAATCAAACTTCAACATTCTCATACTCAATCTTTTGGGTCTGTCACTTCAACTCCTCATCAAGCTGCAGGGGAAGATGGATGTCACAACTGTCCAGTTCATTGGCAACCAAATGGTAAGGTTTACACTCATCAGACTCTGTACAATGACTTTGACTCACATTTGACATGTATTCAGCTATTGCTCCTATAATATGTTCATTCTCATAGCTATATCCATTGTGATATTCAACCACAGAACATCCTCACAAGTGTCAACCTTCCCCATAGGATTTTTCTTGTTGATTTTGGCCTTGCTAGGCCATATTGTCACTCAACAATGGGGGAACATATACCCTTCCATTCCAAATGTGGGCTTACTGGAACACCAGCTTTTGTGTCTATCAACAACCATCTTGGAGGTGAATTGGGTCATTGAGATGATCTCAAGTCCCTCATTACATTCTCATTTATCTTCTCCTTGGCTCATTCCCCTGGTTGCAAGCAAATTGTGGCAAGCAACACAGAATATCAACTGTGCTTCAGTGCAAATGAATGACAACCATTGAGCAACTTTGTAGCTGGTCTGGGTTTCCAGAACTATCAAAATTGCTGCTGTACACTCACATGCTTTCCTTTTCAGATGCATCTGACTATGATTATATGTGATCCCTGCTTCAAGTTGCCTCACCTTCTGTCAACCCCACACAATCTATTCACATCATTGAGCAAGATCTTTGTTGTACTTGCCATGGGGTATTGACACTAGTATGGGAATCAGGGTGACTGCATTAACTCAACTTCTAATATCCACTCCTCACATGCATTACTATACTCCTGTGATTTCCCCAAGAAATGCTGTCATTGGTCACACACCTCCCATCCAAGTGATGCCAACTCCTAGATGATGGGTAACAGTGAGTCATCCAGTCACAATACAGTGTTTTCTGTTCCAATTTACAATCATCCTGCCTATTAGATACAACAGTGAATATTTTAAATTATTCAAACTCAATGTTTCATGTCTATTACCTGCTACCTGTACATATGATTATAATGTACTTCTATGATATATAATCACAAAGCTTTCTGTTCAGTGTGTGTTTGAACTGTGCATTGACTATAAGTCAGGTCCAGTTGACCAGCTAGCTGTGCCAAGCCAGGGCAACGATGTAACTTGGTTGGCAGATATGAATTAGTATGTGAACTGGGGGAAGTCAGAGTCAGCTTGGCAGTAGCTGAGTTGTGGCAACACTAACCTCACCATCTCTGTCTTTATCTTGTGTGAAAACACTCAATGCTCTTGATGTCAACTCAACAACTTTGCCATCACTGTCTGAAATCTCAACCTCATTGATCTTGGGAATGATGGGTAGAAACAGAGGCATGGCAAGAACCAACACTAACAGAGGAAATGTGGGAAGTGGCCACAGAACAACAAGATGCCACCAAAGTGAACAAGGAATGCCAAATCAAAGCAACTGAGGAACAGTAGGAAGCACCTGATGCACAACAGATGCAGTGACATTTTCATGCTGGTGAGTCTTGTATGTTTGGCTGCCCTGTGTCTTCTGACTGTTCACCTTGCTCTGAGGACCCTCTCACTATGTTGCATTTCCACTTTCCTCCCCTCTTTTTTAAGCCTGGTCTGGGTGTTCTTGGTGGCCATAGCTTCACCACTCTCCTTGACCATGGTGAATTCTGAGATACCATAATGGACTTCTCAGTCAGTCACCACTCTTGTCCAGATTTTCACAGTTGGTCAAACATTGGGAATAGTAACTCAAAGTACTTTTTTACAGATCCTTTATATGAGTAATAGTACACAGTACATGTTGTTGATAGCTGAACTACATACTATATGCTCAGCAATACACATTTTAACCAGTCCTGACTGGTCTCAACTGGTTTTTTTGAGTCTGTGACCAGTCCATTGAGGGACCAGTTGCAACCATGTGTGAGACTGAATGCAACTGGTCTTGTGTGGTTGTGGTTGTGGTTGCAGTTGCAAAGCCATGTAGACTTGACATATTATATGGTCAACTGCCTGCACATTCTCCAACAGGTAAGCAAATCACTGTATCTAGACTGCAACATCATTGCTAATATCACATCACTGATATTATCAGACAATTACCTACTTCCTCAATACACCCCATAATGTCAACATTGCAGACTCCAAGCCAAGATCCCTGGACTGGGAAGTTCTACAAGACTTGGAGGTGGTCTTAGAGGTGCATTCTATCCACCTTGTCTTGCTCTTATCTGACTATATCCTCTTATAGGTTCCTGCCCAGGCTCAACAGTGTATGTGCAGGGAGAGCATACCATTACTCAGTGGTGCTGTCCCATCTTACAAAACATTCCTGGC
The DNA here is from genome assembly GCA_038094015.1 of Phylloporus cf. gajari. Taxonomy (NCBI): domain Eukaryota; kingdom Fungi; phylum Basidiomycota; class Agaricomycetes; order Boletales; family Boletaceae; genus Phylloporus; species Phylloporus cf. gajari. The sequence continues at coordinate 6,030 of JBBPTF010000051.1, read as the reverse complement.
TCAATGGTTGAGGCTATCCTCATCAGATACACATCCTCAACTTGCACTCTTTATCTCCTCTAGTCTCAAGGCTGCTAATAAATACTATGACTGTGTTGGACAGAGCAAAGTGTACATATTTGCTATGTGTGAGTCACCATTGCTAGATACATTCATTCATCTAACTCTTGTTCCCAAAGTTGTTGACCCATGTATCTGTGTGTTGTGGGTGGAGCAGCATTGGAAGACAGATGAGATTGTCAATGCTAAGTCAAGCATCTGCCAAAAGGCAAGTCATCAATCAATAAAGTAATTCACTTCTAATTGAAACATAAGTAGCTGGAAGAATACTGTAAAGACTACCCAACTTAAACAGCCATATCACCCCAGCTCACACTTCTCTTGCAACCCCATGCTTTCACAACACTAGGCACAAGATATGGACTCAGCAACATGTCAATCCAGGTAGAGGAACATGGTGCACAATCCATAGATCAAGAGTACAACTCATATGTAACCTCTAGTCTCACACACATCAACACCAACCCCCTTGCATTCTGGGAGCTAGAACAAGACAGGTATCCCATGATCTTTCAAATGGCCATGGATTACCTCCCAGTCCAACCATCCTCAGTCCCATGTGAACAAGCATTTTCCTCTAGTAGTCTAATGGATACAAAGCAGTGTAATAAGATCAATCCCATCTTGATGGAAGTCCTGCAAGTCCTCAAGTTTGCTTTCAAGAAGGAAAGGCCTAATCTTCAATGGTGGATGACTTCACAACAGAAGGTATTGTATAACAAGGAGAGGAGCCAAGTCCTTACCACTGCAATACCAACACATGGGCAGCTCTGCGATAACCTTGATGAGGTACTGAAGGCAATCATGACAGAGGAGAGAGAATCATTACCAGTCCACACCAATATCTATTAGTATCACACTATTGTATTCAATCTATTGTTGTCATAATTCTCTTTTTAGTCCAATTGTTGCACATTGAATCTAGCTAACACAATCACTATCATTGTGTCCATGAACACAATGGCTCAGACAATGAGGGTAATAACATGTCAAGCATAAGGTTGCAACAACAAGATTCACTGTTGTTGTCACATGGCATAAGGGGAAATGTGGGACAGCGACAGTGAGGACCAGGGTGTGTGTATAGTGCAGCAAAGGACATGGACAAGGTGCTGAGGTAATGATGACAACAATGTAGTGATAAAAATGTGATGACTATATTATTGTCATTGCTGTTCAGACAAGGGCAATCATGTTAGTCAACTCAAAGCTGGAAGTCATGGCTAACCATGCTGTAGTAAGCCAATCAAGCAAGATACCAGCCACTCAGCTCTAGTTCAGCTAAACTGGGCACACAGCATCAGCTAAAGTCAACTGTAGTCAGAACCACAGCAACACTATTCTAATCAGAGACAGTGTGTACAAGAGTGGATACCATTTGGTTATAGGAATGAGGGAGTGCATTCAGCATGATTATAGCAGAAATGGTGTCAGGTAGGCTGAGTCCAATATATTTGGTCTGATTAATGAGTCCAGTGAACTCAACAATTTGATTACCCAGAAGACCATTCTTGAATTAGAATTTAAGGAGTTGCTGAAAGATTTGGAAGTATCCTAAGGCACCTTGTGTTTTGTAGAGATCTTCAAGGTATTTCCACAGTTTTTGTGCCATGGATTTCTTCTCAGTAATCTTTAAGCTAGTAACATCTCTTTCAACCTCATAAGTAGTGGGGATGTTGTGTCTCATGGAAGGATGACAGTAATTGGTGATTACTGCACATGCCTGTTGATCCACAATCATCCATTTAGCTCTTTCATCTTCTGTGGACTGATCTTTCCACAGTTTTTCTCCAGTGGTAATGAACTAGTGGTCTCCTAGCATAGTCAAAAGACCCTGAAGGTGCAACACCCATATGATGTAGTTATGAGGTCCTTCAAGTTCTTTGATCTTGCTTGTAACTTCAGATCTGATCTTAAGTGAAGCTATAGTTCACCAATAGATGAATGTAGCAACTGAAATAGAGAAAAAAATATCAGTATCATCAATATATGAGATCTAACTAGAAGGAACTTCAATATCCATGTAAGTCCTGTCCAAGGCATCCATCCAGTTGATATCATCTGTCTCTGACAGATTATCAGATGTCTCCTTCTTCTTTCCTCTAGATCTCCTTTTTCTCTGTTTCTTTTCCCTTCTAACTTTTGTTCTTTGAACTCATTTATCTGTCCAATGATGTTTAGCTCAAGGTATCAAAAGATGTCCTCAGTCATCTTTTGGATAGATAATGTAATACATAGATTGAGTCTCTATATAATAATCTGTATCTTGATAAATAGAATAACTTCATTTAAATAGATCATAAGAAAGTGAAGGAAAATAGTGGTGATTCTCCAGTTTCCAAATTTTTATATCTCTTTCATCATTCACAGTTTCATATGTCAAGTATACATCATATCTACAGCTTCTGAATGGACCAAGATAATAAGCAGAATCAGGCTGGAATAAATAGTCAAGGAAAGTACTATCATATTTGACTTGAGAAGGAAGATAATTTGGATCACCCACTCTTCCCATGTAAGGATCTCCTGAGAACCCCAGCATTGGCCAATTCATCAGTATCCTGACAAGAAATTCTTGTTCTCTTTCCAGGATCTTTACTGCTGGCCCCAGTTTCTTCATCATCAGGATAGACCAATTGAGGATCAATTCCTTCATTAGGGGAAGGTGACTTCTCTTTAGTGATTTCTTAAAGGAGTCTGGAAAGTTGCTCATGGCTTTCTAGAATTTCCACCATGTGCTTGTTGTGTCCCATAATCTCAGCAATGTAATGTTGGGTACAGGCAATCAATTCTCTTCTTTCTCTCTGGATAGTAGACTGTAAAGTCTGGATAATGGATTCATTTTGAACATCCTAATTGAGACTGATAGATAGTTCTGCTTGACTATCTTCTAGGTCCTGAATGGCTCTGATGGTTTTCTAGAATAGATAAAATCTGGCTTTGATGTTAGCTTTGACATGTCTTGACATGTAAGAGAATCAAGGGAAGGTGTAATGAAATCTCTTTCTCATCTCCTGATCAAAGTGCCAATTCTACTGTTGCTGAGTGGGAAAATCCCTAGATTTTTCTTTTTCCCCCATTGTTTGCAAGAATTGATGTATTTAAGATCAAATTCAATGACTCCTGTCATTTTGTCTTCATAAAGATGATCTCTGTGCCACATGTCATCTCCACTATCATACCATATCAGTATAATATTCCTGTATTCTGTTACAACTCGCCTTGATCTGTGGGCGTGCTATACTTCATTTCCTTCCATTCATAATCATTGCCCTATTCTTTTTCTTTTATTGGTCATATATTCTGACATAACCTCAGACTCAGTTTCTTTTGCAATGACTTAGACCTTCTTACTCATCCCTGTTATCGCTTCTTTCCTCCATAGCCTTCATCATTCTTTGATACTGTGGATTCCTGCTACTGCAGAATCCTATACCTACTGCAGACTGCATTTACCTATACTGATGATTCCCAAGGCATTCTCTTTCTGATCTTCCCTTCCTACCACAAGGGTATATAAACCATCAGTAGCATATATATATTCTTTAAACTAGATCTCCTCAATCATATCTGATTTGTGGACCTTGTCTCTTCAGTTTATCTGACTAGACTTCTTGCTTCACTTGAAACCCAAACTCGCTGTTCTTTGAGGCTACAACTTGGACCTACCCAGTACAAGCGTAACATATTCCTTATCAAAGTCCAGCTTTAAACCTCCAATTGCTTCTGTGAAGACAAGATTGAGTTCAGACCTACACATGGTCTGACAAATGGTCCAAGTATCTTCTATCTTAATGTCAAATATTGGATATCCCTTATCACATAGATAATAAAGAGTGTCATGATATGATTGGACTGAAATGGGGAATCCATTTCTTTCCAAGAAGCTAATGAGTCCTTCACCATGATAAAGAGATCCTTGAATGACTAATTCATTCTCTTTTGAGCTCTCAAGTCCCAGAACCTGAAGGTTCAGAGTTAGAATCAAGGTATGTCAATCTGTCAGATCTAAGGCTCAACTCTCTCCTAGGATACCTTCTGCTAGGGGAATTCTGTACTGAACTTGATGACAAAGAGCTCAAGTAATGAAGCAAGTGAATCAACTGGGGTCTGCTTTGTCCCTGATTGCATCAATTATCTTGATTTTGACCTGATTGTATAGTATAGTGGGTGTAATCCCTTTGACAAATGGGATTAGACAACCTAGTTCTGGATCCTGAACCAGTTCTGAAAAGTGAATAATGGGAGGATCAGGAAAGTGTTGAAGATCTTTGAGCTGGATCTGCAAAATGGACTGAGTATGGGTGATGTCTATGAGTGGTTGTCAGAGAGTGACTGGTCCTAGTCCTATATTGGCCAGGGTGCAAGCAGCATCCAGCATTTCCATCTCTGAGTACATTTTGTCTAGTTCTATTTGATTCTCTTCTGTCAGATGTCAAGAGTCTTTCCTAAGACAATTGATATGTGGAGGATCTATCTGATCTGTGGCATCTACTTGCTCAATGAGAGCTTTGTAGTTGACAAGTTGGAATTGTCTCCACATGTTGATTCCTGATGAAACTTCATTCAAATAGTCCCTAGCTCTGTACAAGGAGGTTGAGAATGCCATTAAGAAAATTAACAGCTTCTCTAATGTGTCTTTCTTCAGAAGAGATAGATGGTTTGTCAAAGGATGAAGCAGAAGGTCTAGAACAAATGGGATGAGGTGGAGTAGGTGGATTAGGAAGAGGTCAATTGGGATAGGATTGGAATGTATTGGATTGGAAGGGATTAGAGGATTGCTCTGAGACTGACTCAGGAAGCATTTGGACAGTGGGATCAGGTGATCTTTCTATCAGAGGGAGTCAATCTGGTGGAGTGAGAAATACTCTCTTCTCACTTTCAGGTAAGGAAAAGACTATGGATTACATGAGTGATGTATTAATTTCCCTGGTCTCAACAGATAACTGTTAGTCCTCACCAGCAATACCTTGTGGTTCTGATCCACTTGTGGCACCTGATGATAATGAGGTTGATTCTACCTGCTCAAAAGACAATATAGGTGTGACAGAAGAAGGAGCAGGAATAATAAGCAGATAAGGATTGATGTAGTAATGCTAGAGAGTGGAGAATGGAGAATATATAGGAGAGGATGGTCTAGGATCTCTTGTAACAATATCTAGAATCAAACTGATGTTGAATAATTTGCTTAAAGTACTAGAGGATATAGCAGTGTCTGATTCCCTAAAAGATCTATAGAAAAGATGATGATGATAGGATGCAGGATCAGGACAGTTGACAAGGATACCAGTTCCTGTAATATTGGTATTATTGGATGAATCCTTACTTACAATGAGTGTTTCTGTAATCTCAACAGGATAGATTAGATCCCTTGATAAGGTGATCTCTATATACCATTGATCAGTATCACCATCAAAGTAGTTGACCATTGAGAATGTAAGATCAGAGATTTTAGAGCCCATAGTTGCTAATGTGCTAGAGGTTAAGTCTCTAGTCCCAATGTGATTATTGAGAGTGTGAGCAGATGTCTACATCACTAGATTGTGAGATAAAAGCTCAATAAGAGCTTCTTCTCTATAACTTTCTCAGAGTTGGAGAGTAAGAGCCTCAAGCTCTGCTAGCACCTCAAATCTGCTAGGCATTTGAAGATATCAAAAGACAGTAATTGTTTTGCCTATAGTTTAGAGGCAGGGCTCATAACCAAATGAAACTGAAGCTTGTTCCACTGGTGTGTGCAGTACAATAAAGGGAGTATATACAGTTGAGACTTACTATACTTAGCAGAGGCTTCTCTTGAGGTATAAGAGTCTAGATTGATGGAGAACAGTTGAAACAACTTCTAATTGATAGAAGTGGTCTGTTACAAGTGATCTGAACCCATATGTATTCTGTCTACTGTTTCATATACAAAAGTATCATATATATATCTAGAATTCAGTCTGAGATAACTGAGTTTGATCTATAAATTGT
>JBBPTF010000050.1:0-41334 GCA_038094015.1 Phylloporus cf. gajari | reverse complement strand
ATTTAGATCCAGATAGAGAAATGTACTACGATGAGGAATCTAACGAGCACCTTTGCTACTACCTGGGAGATTCCTCCCCAGAGACCGCGGAAAAGACAGCACATCAGAAATCACATTGGATGATTGATAGTGGATGCACAGATCATATATCCCCATTTATCGATGACTTCGTTCATTTGGGAGAACAAATTCGAAATGCAAAAGTAGCAACAGGGGATTCATTTCCAATGTACGGTCCAGGAACCGTACTTGTCCAACAAACAGACGGTGTTATTTCGCCCTCTATAGTGACATTAAAAGATGTTTGGTTCGCACCACACTCCACCAGTCGCTTGCTATCTGTACCAGCGCTAACAAACCACGGCTTTCGCTGTGAGATTTCAAACACAGGATCCAGTATTTGGAACAAGAAAGGACGTGAAGTGATTCGGGCAACCGCCTCATCACCCACTAACAACCTTCACTGGTTTCAGTCATCTCAGATTACTCCAGTGATAGGCTCTGTAACCTCTCTTGCGGATATTCAATCTCAGCGATTGTGGCATCAACGTTTAGGTCACACTTCTCGAAATGCTTTACGCCATGCACACACAAATTTATCCGGCATTCCCTGTTTAATTCCTACTCCAAATGAAACTCCTTGTAAAGGATGCTCCATTGGGAAGATGCCGGACAGATCCTTTAAAGGATCCAAGAAGCGGGCTTCTCGCCCACTTGAACTGGTTCACACCGATTTGGTTGGCCCGATGCCCACCGAACCGAGATCACGTGCGAAATATATTCTCACGTTCATTGATGACCACACGGGATATGCCTTAGTGTCCTTCTTGCAGGTCAAGTCGGATACTTTTCGGCATTTTTCTAATATGGTTTCATGGTCCGAAACCTTCACGGGACATAAATTAGTATCCGTCCGTTCGGACCGAGGAGGGGAATTCACAAGTCGAGAGTTTCAAACGTTCCTCACTTCCAGAGGAATAACTCATCAAACTTCTGTCCCTCACACACCTCAGCAGAATGGAAGAGCTGAGAGATTCAATCGAACCATATTGGAAAAGGCAGAAGCTATGCGCCATCATGCCTGCTTGCCGAAATCATTCTGGCAAGATGCTGTGGAAACAGCTGTCCACATCTATAACAGGCAACCCATGCGTCGTCATAATTGGAAAACCCCTATAGAAATATTCAAGGGAGACGGAAAGAAACCAGATGCTTCTTATTTCCGTGTTTTCGGATGTAAAGCCTACATCTTTATTCCTCCTGAACAAAGGCCTGACAAATTGTCACCCAAATCCGAGGAAATGACGTTTATAGGATATGAACCAAACACCAAGGGATGGCGTTTTTGGTCTAATATCAAACATCGAGTTGTAGTGTCAACGAATGCCACTTTCGATGAAGAAAGATTTCCACGATGTTCCAAAAGTCAGGTTGATGGACCTGCCCCTATTCCAATGATGGATGATGATCAATCTGATCAAGAATCAGATCATCAATCGCTTAGAGAAAAATCACCGGATCGTTACGAATACATCCGAGTTCCTTTTGAACCAGGAATAGATCCAAATCCACCTCCGCCTCCTGATCCATATGGCCAATATAACTGGTTAGATTATGGAGGAGATAATGGAGACGATGATGATGATAACAATCATCCACCTTCTTCAAGAAGAAGTTCTCATTCTTCTAAGAAATCTCCCAAACGAGAAAACTTCGGAGAAGATTTGGAACGAGAGTTCTCTTCTCCAGAACAACCTCCTTCAGAACACCGGCTAACCCCTACAAGACCGGGGATAAAACGCCGAGAACCTGATGCTGGTCATAGATCATCAATTAGTGATCGACATCAGCATAAAAGGTATCTTGCATCAGATTCACCTCCAACTCCACCCACACCTCCATCACCGGTGTGGAGAATTCCAGATTCCGTTAGAAGGAACTGGTATGCTCCTAGGCAAAGAGATGATGAAACTCTAGCCGAATTCAGAGCAAGACCTCGTCATTTCCAACCGATGAGAGAAGAGAGAACAACTGTTCGAGAACCTGTCGAACAAAGATGGGAACGAAGAACACAAAGAGTTCCCAGACCGAGATTTATCCCAGATAATGCATATGGAGAAAGACATCCGGTCGAAATAGAATCTGATATAAGGCAAGGACTTGATCCAATTCAGGAGGAGGAACCTCCTAGAATGGAAGATCAAGAAGAAGAACCTTCTAGAACAGAGATTCAGGAAAATCCTGAAGAAGATGATGACATGGAAAACCTATACAGCAACGTATGGTTCAGATCTCATTTATCTCATGCCGTTCAATCATTAGATCGTGTTGTTCCTAAACAATACCGAGATGTAGCGAAGCTGCCTCGAGACGAACAAAAGGAATGGAACGACGCAATGAAAAACGAGATATCCTCTTTGAAAGAGAGACAAGTTTGGGAACTAGTTGATCTACCCAAAGGACGAAAACCTATCAAGGGAAGATGGGTATTTGCCATTCGTCCAGGGAACTGCATAAAAGCGAGATTTGTAGCAAAAGGATTTACTCAAGTTTTTGGAATAGATTACGAAGAAACCTTCTCACCAGTAGCCCGATTCGAAACCGTTCGGCTACTCTTTGCTCTAGCTGCTCTCAATAATTGGGAAATGGAAGCACTAGACGTCAAGACTGCTTTCTTATTTGGGGAGCTTGACGAAGAAATTTACATGACACAACCAGAAGGATTCGTAGTGAAGGGCCAGGAGTCTAAGGTCTGTCGGTTGAAGAAAGCTATTTACGGATTGAAGCAGGCAGCGCTTCAATGGAACAAACAACTCAACAAATCTCTTGTTGATCTCGGGTTCAAACGATGCGTTTCAGACTCAGGAATTTATTTCAAATTCATTGGCAAGGACATTATTATTATCATCATTTATGTTGATGATGCACTTTTTCTGGGCAGTAACAGAGCACAAGTCCTCACGCATAAAAAGAAGTTCATGAAGAAATGGGAATCCTGTGATTTAGGAGAAGCCAAAGAGTACCTTGGCATGAAAATCACGAGAGATCGCAAAAAGCGAACTTTAACCCTAGATCAATCAGCATACGCTTTGAAAGTGGTCAAGCGTTTTGGTCTAGAGAACTGTAAGGAAACATTCGTTCCCCTACCTACCGGATATACTCCGAGAGCGAATACGAAAGATATCAATCCTTCTTTAAGAAGTCGATATCAATCGGTGATCGGTTCTTTGCTATATATCATGCTTGGAACTAGACCAGATTTGGCATACTCTGTGATAAAGATGTCACAATTCTCATCTAATCCAACCGAAGAACATCTTCATAGAGCAATGCAGATAATTTGTTATCTTGCACACACTCAAACCCTTGGCATCAAATATGATGGACAAGGAGACAATTCTGGTCTTATTGCATATTCCGACACTGATTGGGCCGGTGATGTTGACACATCACGTTCGACTACTGGATATGCCATGTTCTTGGCAAATGGAATAGTCTCTTGGTTGTCAAGAAGACAAAGAAGAGTGCGACTGTCTTCTACAGAAGCAGAATACTGTGGAATGACCGAATGTGCCAAGCAAATCCAATGGATCACAAATCTATTTGGAGAACTGGGAATAAAACTATACCGCGTACCGTTGTGCGTAGACAATCAAGGAGCTATCTTTATAGCATCCAACCCAGTTCAAGAAGGAAGAACGAAACACATTCGAATTCCACAGCACTACATCCGAGAAGCTGTTGAAAATAATGAAGTGGAACTTTTCTATGTTCCTACTAATCGACAGTTTGCAGATATCTTCACAAAAAACCTAGGAAAGGTAAAATTCCTAGAGGGTTTGTGAAACCTTTCCTTACACTGTCCCATGCATGAACAGTGAGGAGGAGTGTTGAGAATGTCTTATCTTATCTAATCTTATCAGACATTCTATATCGGTCAGCTTATCTTCTTATCTTTAACGTCATCATGATTTCTCATTCATTACTCATCCTTATCATGATGACTGATACTTTATTACTCATGCTGACTGATACTGACACTGCTCATTTATTGCTATTGGCCAGTACTTATAGTACGATAAGCGTCTTAAACGCTATTGGCTCAGATAAGAGCCTTTACTGCCATTGGCTGTTATTGTTCTATCTATTTAGAACTACTATACACACGTACAAACAAACCTGTACTGTATATAAGGAGGAGCTCCCTCACGTACGCTCCTCTAACAGAATCTCTATCATCTGTTCTCGCTCTCATACTTGGTGTTTACACTAAGTACTATCGCTATCAAGCAACACTTGACTGCCGCCTACGCTGCGCCTACCCTAGTGAGTTTCTCCCACTAGAGTTCATCCTGCGACCGTTTGGAGTCTACGACTTCAAAAGATTTTGTATTCCTCTTCGCCTTCTATAAGGTCTGGGGGTGGAGCCGGATAGTTCAGTCTGTGAACGTCATTTTCGCGATAGGGTGTGAGAAGAGAGGCATGGAAAACAGGGTGGATCTTCCAGGTACTGGGAATGTGGAGTTGGTAGCTGAGTGGAGATAGTACCTTGGTTACAAGGAATGGTCCTTCTTGTTTGGGTGCGAATTTTGGGTTTGTCGGTTGTTTCAGGTTCCTGGCTTCTAGCCACACCTTATCTCCTTTGACGAACGGGGTAAACTTTTGGCGGGTGCAGGATGCCATTACCTGGTGGGCGAGTTCGTGGGTGGCAAGGGCTTTGTCTCTGGCTACGGATAGGGTTTTCAGTCGTTGTTCAACTGCTGGAAGATGGGATTCAGGGAGGACTGTAGGCAGGGCACGGGGTTCATAGCCCATCATGAGGTAGAATGGAGATTGACCGGTGATGGAGTGCGGGCGGTGATTGTGGGCAAACTCAGCATGGGAGAGCTTCTGTGACCAGGAAGTGGGGTTGGCACCACAGAAGATGCAAAGGTATGTTTCGAGTTCCTGGTTTACCCGTTCAGTTTTGCCATCGGTTTGAGGGTGATAGGCAGTGGAGAGGGCGAGGTCATAATTTAGGAGTTTGCCTAGTTCTTTGGCAAAGGCTGAGGTGAATTGTGGACCATGATCAGAGATAATCTTGTCATAAAGTCCAAAGCGTTTGTAGACGTGGTGGAGGAAAAGTTCTGCTATGCCTTCAGCGGTGACGGAATCAGTGGTAGGGATAAAAATACCCCCCTTGTAGGTGTGGTCTACCATGATCAACATGGAGTTAAAACCAGCAGAAGGGGGCAAACTGACAATGAGGTCACAGGAGATCGATTGGAAGGGATGGGTGCCAGCGGCACGGATGGGAGTAAGTGGCGGGACAGTCGGGTGCATATTAACCTTGTTTTGTTGACACACCCCGCAACCTTCCATGTACTTTCGAACATAAGCGGCGAGACCTGGCCACCAGAATTCTGCAGAGACAAGCTGACGAGTTTTGAAGTAGCCAGGATGGCCCACTGTTTAGTGATCATGGCAGCGTTCCAGGATGGAGCGGCGGAGGGAATCGTCTAGGGGGATATAGACGCGACCTTTGTAGGTGAGGATGTTGTCAGTGACCTGCCAGTCGGAGAGTTGGGAGCGAAGGCGGGCCAGGGAGGAAGTGTCGGTGAGCTGAAGATGCTGAAGCATCAGGGGGTCAGAAGTGGAGGCGGAGGAGATGAGGGTGTGGAGAGTGCTGTCGATGATGTTGACAAATAGAGCAGGCGGTAGGAGAACGACACCTTCATTGTCAGTGTCAGTGGTAGGAATAAGGTCTGGCCGATGAGAGAGGGCGTCGGGACCAGCAAGAAGTTTCCCTGGGACATGGACGAGGTGAAGGTCAAAGTCTTGGAGATCGAGCAGCCAGCGAGCTTGTCGCTGGTTGAGATTCCAGGCTTCCTTGAAATAAAGAAGGTTTTTGTGGTCAGTAAAGACCTGGACACAGTGGGGGGAGCCATGAAGATAATGCCACCAGGCTTTAAGACCCTGGATGACGGTGAGGAGTTCCCTGTCGTAGATGTCGTAGTTGCGTTCGGCATCGCCGAACGTCTGAGAGAGGTAAGAGCAGGGGTGCCATTCTCCATTAGTGTCAGTCTGGAGGAGAATACCACTGGATGTGTACTTAGAGGCGTCAGTGGCAATGGCAAAAGGTTTGGAGGGGTCCGGGAGCTGGAGGACTGGACAAGCGAGGAAAAGCTTCTTCAGTGAGTGGAAGAAGGTTTCACAGGCGGGGGTCCACTCCCATCGGTGGTCTTTCTTTGTGAGGTCGAGAAGTGGGCGGGCGACAGTGGAGTAGTCAGGGATGAAGCGGTGGTAGAAGTTGGCAAACCCAAGGAATGATCAAACATCCTTGGGCTTCGAAGGGGTTGGCCATTTAGCAATGCCATCAAGTTTGACAGGGTCCATGGCGAGTTGTCCCAGTTTGGCAATCATGCCAAGGTATTCTACCTCTGCAGAGGCAAATTGGCATTTGTTGAGCTTGAGATGGAGGTCAAGTTCAGTCATCCTTTGGAGAACCCTTTTCATCCTTTCGGTGTGAGTCGCCTCGTCAGGGGAGAAGATGAGGAGGTCGTCCATGTATATGACCAGCCATCCTTCGGCAATCATGTCTCTAAAGGAGTCGTTCATGAACCATTGGAATGTCGTGGGTGAATTGCACATCCCAAAAAACATGACAGTCGGCTCAAAGAGGCCTCAGTGGGTGACAAAGGTGGCCTTCCATTGATGCCCGTCTTTGATACGGATGTTGTTGTATCCCCATTGGACGTCGAACTTAGTGAATACGCGGACATCCTTGAGTTTATCGATGAGGTCAGAGATGAGAGGGAGAGGGTAGGCATCGCGGATTGTATGTTCGTTAAGATAGTGATAATCCTGGCAAGGACGAAGTTTGTCGTCCTTTTTTTTGACAAAGAAGAAGGAGGAGGCCTGTGGGGAGGAGGAAGGTCGAATCTTCCCTGATGCCAGGTTTTCATTGATGAACTCGTCTGCTGCCTTCCATTCGTCTGGGGACAAGGGGTAAAGTTTGCCAATTTTGGGGGTAAAATCGTCTTTTAGGTTGATTTCATGATTGTAAGAGCGAGAAGGCGGGACATGGTCAGTGGCTTCCTTAGAGAAAACTTGGGCGAATTCAGCATATTCAGGAGGAAGTACGACTTTTGGTTTGGCCAGTTCAGCGACCATAGTGAGTTCTGTTGCCATGGTGAGTTTGGCTACAACAGGGGAGTTGGGTAGGAAATGTTTGACGTCCCCTCAGATGATACAATGGATAGTTCTGTTGGTCATTGCTCGATCTACATAGGTGGATTCTTCTTCATAGTCGAGATATTCGAAGAGGCAAGAGTCGTAGATAGCTGAGACATTATGGTGGTCAGGAATGTGGCAGGAGACTCCTGGTTGTATGAAGTAGGAGTTATGTCTGTCGGTGTCAGAGACAAAGTTGTCGTAGAGTTCTTTCGACTGGTCTGTGGTTTCTGAGATGGAGAGAGTACGAGTTTCCCAGTTGATGGTAGGGTTGGCGTGACGAAGCCAAGGGAGTCCTAGGATGACATCTTCGTTGCCACAACTCATGACATGGAATAGAATACGGTGGGCGATTCCCTCAATGTTGACGAAGAGGGTAGAAGTGAATCGGATAGCCCCTCCTTTGTTCTGAGTTTGGTCCACGTTTCTTACCAGGATGGGGCTAGCGAGCTTCATAGTGGGGAGTTTGTGTTTTCGTACAAACTGCCAGTCGATGCAGGAGATATCTGCACCGCTGTCAATGAGGGCTCGGGCATCGACGGTTTTCATAGTGTGTGAGGGAACTACGAGTTGAATGGGGATTTGCATAGATTTCGTAGTTCTAGGGATTGTTACATTGACTTGAGCACATGTACTAGGGGAGGAGGTGTCTAGTGTTGATCTAGGCCTCCGTTCTAAAAATCCTTGATTACTGCAAAAGAAATATGAGCGACTTTGGTGTCCTCATTGTCCTCAATCTCCTCCAATTTGGGAAGGTCATCCTTTTCAACCTTCTTAACCTGTGGACGAGGAGGAAGGGGTTTGTTGTTCTGGAACTTTTTACAGTCCCGAGCGGAGTGTCCTTTCTCTTGGCAGCGAAGACATTGTCCTTCAGCAAAGCATCTTCTTCGTTCCTCAGGAGTGAGTTTGCCGATACGGACAGCATCAACGTCCATGGCGTTTGGGTCTCTCTTGGCTTTTGAAGAAGAGAAGGAGTGATAAGTATGATGGGAGGAGGAGGAGGACCTGCGAGTGGAGATTTCTCGAGCATGTTCGTTCTGGGTATAGAACATGGAGACCTTGTTGATCCATCCTTCGAGGGTTTCGGGGACTGTCTCCATATTGAAGACGTGTTTCATGAGGAAGTCGGGAATGCCGACTGAGTAGTATCCGATCAGGACATTTTGATCAACAATACCTGTGAGGGTGGACTTGTTGTGGAATTCCGCATTGTATTCTGTGAGGGAGGGAGTCCATTTTCCTCCTTTCGGGGTCATACAAGTGTTGGTGAGCCACGAAATGGCAGCTCCGATGGCATCATGTTGCTTAAAGTCTTGAAGGAACTTCTTGGTGAAGTCCTTCATGGTTCCAAGGTCAGGGTCTTCCTTTTTGATACATTCGGCACAAAAATTTGTGGCCCAGGTCAGGGCAGCTCCTTTGGTCATATACGAGAGGGTAAAGGCAATTTTCTTCTCGTCAGAGTTGTAGACCTCCTTATTGACCAGGATATAGAAGGCTACTGAATCATACCATTGTTTGGCTTTAAGGAAGTCTTCATCGAAGTGTTCGGGTGGGGCAAGGCAGAGTTCGACAGGCTTAGTGGACATAGTGGGTTCTGGGTCAGGTTCTTCGTACTCATCTGAGTCAAAGAGTTCATCTCTTTCAGGGACATGGACGACTGTGGGTTCCATAGGGAGTTCTAGAGTTTGGTCAAGCTGATTGGCGAGTTGTCCGATGTAGTTGGTTTCTTCGACGGAAGAAACGTGGATATCTGTGGGTAAATTGAGGGGTCGAGCAGTCTCAGGTGATTGTTTGAGTTCTGCTGGAGGCAAAGTATCTGAGGATTCTCCTGACTCATGTCGAGGAGTACAATGGGCACCCCACGCGGGGTTGACTGAGGGTCTGTGTGAAATGGTGGGCGAGCTACGTGAGAGTAGTCGCTTGAAAAGAAGCTAGTTCTTTTGTTACGCTTGGTCCGGATAGGGCAAAGCATAGCCTCAGATGACTAAAGACTATAGGTGAGAGATTTGGACAACAATTAGGCGTCACAAGTGATAGGTAACAATTAAGTGACTACCACTCCATGAGAGTCAGGCAACAACAGTTGACTGAGACTAAGGTGACCGAAGGTGGGTTATCCTATTGGTCTGAGGTACTGTTCACAAGATGGTGAACTGGGTACCCAGAGACTAGAGAGTTCTAAAGGACAAGCTCCCATTCAGAGCACGGGTGGAGGCTCAAAGAGATGAGGAGTGACGAAGAGGAAGATCAAAATGGATTGCTAGTCTAGAGGTACAGGCAGTAACTCTGAGGAGAACTAGCTTAGAGAAAAGAAGAAAGAAGAGAGTGAAGGTTTATATACCTAGGGTATAGAAACCGACGGAATATGAAAGAATTAATGTACACAGGAAATGGTCAGCGAGATGACTAAATAGAATGTGATGGAATTGCATAGAACATTCGAGAAAGTGGAGGAAATACTACGATTAGGAAATGATGATGAGTCATTGGGCCGATGACTAGGAAGAGATGAGTAATCGTAGGAAAAGAAATAACGTCCAGAATACGTATGACTAAACAAGAAAAGAGAAATCATAACAGTGGACGACTGTGCAGGGTTGGCAGGAGGAGGAGAAGTGGGACATGATACATGAGGAGGGATGGATGATGTTGTTGTTGAGGTGGCCACAGGAGGTCCTGCAGTTGACACTGGAGGTAGTGCAGGCAAAGATGGTTCTGCAATGAATTGTGTATATGGAACCAATTACATGGATTCTGGGATAGTGTTCATTACCACAAACTGCAAGGCTGTGGCATTCTGCTCCTCAATGCAAGCTGCTTGTGAATGAGCATCTTGCCTCACAGTAGCCACTGCTTCCTTCTGACCTTGGCTCTTCTGCTTGGTCTTATCAGCATACCACATGGGGGGATGCCATGTCCTCAATGCAACATGGAGGAGGTTGCCCACAACCAGGTCCCTGTGCTTCTTCCATAGGTTCAAGTAGTGGATCAGGTCAAGGGCCTGACATGTCTTTGGGGCATTGCCCTCCTTCTCATTCTGCATGGCCTTGAATAGCACACTGATCTCATCCTGTCCATTGTATAGGCAGACAGATCCCAGCCCATTGAACTCAAAGTGGGGTGGCTTGTCAAGGCAGCTGTGAGTGCAGTGGGACACATGTCTGTTTTGAATCCTTGGAGTGCCTGCTCCCTCCTCCTGCCTTGGTAGGCATGGAGCTTGCAATGGTACCTAAAGAAGAGGGTCTTCCACATGTTGCTGTTGGTCCTGTCCCCTAGGATGAGGTAGCCTTGAGGCTGCTTGGTACCCAGGAGAGATGGGAAGAGCTTCACCACTGGTGACAGCTTATCAAATGTTTGTGGTTTTTCCACCACAGGCTCAGGTTCCTCATCAGGAACTTCACCATCCTCATAGGGCAGGATTGATGTCATCTCCTCATAAGAGATGGGAGCAGGTTGCTCAGTTGCTTGTCCTTTATGCTCTTTGGAGGGCACAATGGGAGCTTTGTTGGAGAATGTGGGTAAGGCAGGGCCATTCTGCAGACAGTATTGCAGAGCAGGGGCATCCTACAGACAGGATGAAAGTGATTGCTGCTGTGTAGAATCAGCTGCAGCCAGTACCCTCCCCCTGAAAGAGGAGGACCCAGAAGGGCTGGCATGTGGGGTGTCAATGTCCATAGGGCTGCCAAGAGATGTGACTCAAGCCTGCTCAAGCTGATGTGCCTCATTGTGGATGGACAAGGGAGTGGAAGTGAACACAGGTATTGGAGGAAGGCCTGAGGGATGCAAGGTGATGGTCCTTGAGCAGTGTAGCTTATTATTGAGATGCTTGATCTTATTATGTGCAGACTGAAGGTCATTACACATCTTGTCACATTCATGCGCCAAGAGTGTGTAGCTGAAACACTTGAAGTACTCCAGTACAGAGTCCATCAAGTGGTCCAGGGTGTCATCAAACCCTGGGGTGTGCAGCACAGCAGCCTCTGTGAAATGCACTGTGTAGGCATCACAGCAGGGGCATGCTTCCTTGTGGTGAATCAATGGAAAAGTGCTGTGGTTGATCCAGTGCACTGAGCATGGAGGGGAATGAGAGCATTGTTGTTGTGAACACTTGGGCCATTCAGACAACTCAGACTCCTCCTAATGGTGTTTGCCTTTGCTCCTCAAGGTTTTGACCTTATGTGGTGGGGGAGAGGGTGATGGCTTGCACAAAGGTGAGCAACCACATGAAGATGTGTAAGATAAGGCAGGCAAAGGTGACCTCAATTGAGACATGATGGTGGTCGAGAGTCAAGAGAAGTGTGGACCTGTGTGGACAAGATACAACGTGGTAATTAGTATTACCAAATATGAAAATGAGGTATAAAAGGAAAAAGATCAACATAAACTCTAAACTATAGTGAGCTAATCTATTTGGCTTTGTTATTTTTCTGACTTTATTTAGTTTTTCTTTTGCTTTCTTGTTTTTCTTTATTTGTCTTGTTTGTTTGTTAATATGGGTTGCCACAAATGTCAGCTGATGCCACATGTCAAGTGTTGAGACTTTGTACACACTCGTGCACTATCCACCTTGCGAGGCAGATGACATACATCATGTACTCCTTGCAAGTCAAAGTATTGATCTAGAGCCTTGAGCTCTTTGCAGTTAGTACTCAGCTCTCATGTGGAATCCCCCAGATTCCAGTGAGTGAGTAGTTCCATAGTATTGCCATTCCATTTGTGTGTGATGACTTCATCAACCAGCCATTCAGTGCTGGTCTCATTGCCCATGTCATAGAAGATGTGTGCATCTCATTTCGGGAACATCCCATTGTCACTCAACTTGTATCATTGCAATTGATCAACATAAAATCTAGGGTGGATGTGCTATTTGTGCAGTTCTTCTGGCATGTCCAGTGTATATGTCTCAATTGTATGATCAACCTCAAGGATCTTCATTGGTCCTATGTACCTAGGTATTAATTGCCTAGCATGCCTCTTGGGCATCTTTAAGTTCTGTGTTGACAAGTATATCAGGTCTCCAACCTGGAAGGTTCCTCTATCATTGCGCCATTTGTTGGCATGGTATGTTTGGAGAACTTGACTTTTGATGATTGCATCGTGTGCTATCTCCAGGTTTTCCCTGGCACATTGTACAAACATTCATATGCCTGGAGCTGATGAGGTTTGGCCTTGATCTAGCTGTTGATTCAACATGGGCATGTACCTGTTCATCAATTCAAACAGTGCAAAGCCTGTTGAGCTGCTGATGCTCAAGTTGATGGCAAATTCAACCATCAGGACCTTCTTGACCCAGTCTGTTTGGTCTGGCTGTACTGCAGACCTCAGGATCTACATGACATTTTGTATCATGTGCTCAGATGCACCATCTGTCTGCAGGTGAAATGCAGTTGACATCAATAGTTTCATCCTGAGCATGCGATGCAGCTTATGCCAGAACCTCACATGAATTTGGAGTCATGATCTGAGATGATCATCTCTGAGAGTCCATGGAGATGAACAATCTTCTGGATATATTTGACCACAAGCTCAGATGTTCAGACTGTTGTCTTCACTGGTATCAGGTGAATCATCAAGGTCAGTTGGCATAACACTACCCAAAGGTAGTTGTAGCTGTCACTTGGTGAGAAAGGACCTACAAAGTCCATTGCAATTGAACCCCAAGGTCACTTAGGCATAGGCATACTGTGTAAAGGTCCCTTGAGTAGTTTGTTTCTCCCTTGGTTGTTTAGCAGATAGGGCAGATCCTACAGAACTTATTGATTTCCTGTTCCATTCTTGGCCACCAGTACCATCTGTAGATATAGTCCGTGGTCCTTTGTGAACCAAAGTGTCCCAACATCCTATGCACATTGTCAATGACCATTGTGATCACATTGTCAATGACCATTGTGATCACATTGTCTCCCTTGTACTTTGTGTGGGGGAGACATAGTACTTCCTCATCCCCACAATTTGTTGTGTATATTATTCCATCCTTCAGCTTGAATGCTGAGTAGTGACTAGGTTGCACGAGTATCTTTGTTAACACAGGATTGTCCCTGTATGCCTTGTGGATCACCTCCAGTAATTCCAGGTGATCTTCATACCTGATTGGCAAGATTTTCATTACCTTGGCAGATTCAAGCACAGTGGGGTCCTCCTTCACATTAGTGCAAGAGGTGTCCTCCATTGTCCTTTCTATGGCTGAGGCCATTTCCTACACCTCTAATACACATGCTTCTCATTTCTCAGTGAGCCTTTCACTCTTATGAGGGCTCTTGTCACCCTCAACCTTGAGCATCTTCAGTTTAAGCCACCTATCATGTGGTAGATTGTCTCCATCTGAGTCTGGGCATGTATCTGCATTTGCTCAGTCAATTTCTTTATCATGAAGCTCATCACCTCCTTCTCTATCATAATATCGAGATAGGCAGTCAGCTACTCAGTTCTCCATCCCCTTAGCATAGACAATATTTGCATTAAATCACAACAAGTAATTGATCCATTGGATCTGTCTGCTTGACAGCTTACTCTGTGTATTGAGGTATTTCAGGGCCTCATGATCAGTTATGATTGTGAATTTGAATCCAAGGAGTTTATCCTCCCACTTCATCAGTGCTTTGATGATTGTGAGTGTCTCTCACTTGAACATTCAATAGTTTTGCTGAGCATCACTCAGTTTCTTTGATATGAAGCCTAGTTTTGAAAGTCCAGTCACATCACCTTCCCATA
Source organism: Phylloporus cf. gajari (assembly GCA_038094015.1). Lineage (NCBI taxonomy): Eukaryota > Fungi > Basidiomycota > Agaricomycetes > Boletales > Boletaceae > Phylloporus > Phylloporus cf. gajari. The sequence continues at coordinate 27,411 of JBBPTF010000050.1, read as the reverse complement.
ACTGTAACCTAACTGAACCATAACTGATCGTAACTAATGATCAGTTATGGTCAGTTAAGGTTATGATCAGTTACAGTTAAGGTTATGACTGATCTGGAAAAATCTGTGACCACAAAAAACCGGTCATAACCAGTCTGTAACCGGTTACAAGAGGTGTATAGCCATCTCCCCTATCTCCCCTATTTTTGTGGGATTTTCTAGTATTTCATCTGATTTTATAGCCCCACATTTACTCTTAGTACATTTTTAGATCTCATGAACTGACATGTCATTTTAAATTAATCATATCTCAGTCATTTCTGAGTCGAATCTTTCGATTAGAGGGTCGGTAGATAGCTATTGATCTATAAAATATTCCGTGCCACCATGACAAAGTAGGATTCCCACGGGAATAACCGGTTATTCAAAAACCAGTTGTAACTGGTCATGTAACTGATCATAACCATTTATAACCGGTTTTGGACGGTTAAGGTTCGGTTATGACCTCATTTGGAACCTCCCATAACCGGTTAGGTCACGGGTATGAAGTTTCAGGTCAAAAAACCAAACCTAACCGGACTTTTAAACACTAATGAAGTCTGTGGGCTAACATGTTTTCCACTCAGGCTCTTGCCCATATACTACACCAATGCTGTACAATGAGGCATCGTAGATGAGCTATATAGGCTCTTCCTTCCATGGGTCTATTGGGTGGAGAATCCAGAATTTACATGCCAGATCTTTGATCATCTGGAAGTATAAATTGTGGATTTCCCTCCACTGGAATGGATGTCCATTTCATTGAATTCCAGTCAGCAGCATCATATATGCTGAAATGTCTGGCATGAACTGAGCCAGGTATCTGACTAGCCCTATGAATTGCTGGACTACATTCAATGATCAAGAGGTCTTCCATCCTTGTATTCTGGACATTTTGTCCTGATTGGCATGTATGCCTTTTTATTGATCACATGACTGAGGCAGTCAAGTTTCTTGGCATACAGGTCACACTTTTCCTTCTCAAGGTAAAAGTCGGCCCCTTCAAGTATCTCAAATACAATCCTGAGGTGCTCCTCATGCTCTTCTAACATATTGCCATACATGAATATGTTGTCTAGGTAGACATATACAAATCAACCTATATGGTCTTGGAATAGTATGGTCATCAACTGTTGGAATGTAGCAGGCATGTTGCAATCACCCTGCTGCATTACTTGAGATAGAAACATCCCATAAATCATGACAAAGGCCATTTTCCAGACATCCTCTGGTTTAATGCATACCTGTTTGTATACATTTGATAAGTCAATCTTTGAGTGGTATTTTGCTTGTACTATGTCCATCCTGATCTGGTCCTGATCAGAGAAAGGAGTAACATCCTTTATTGTATTATCGTTTCTCTTATGACAGTCAATGACCATTTGTAATTTTCCTGTCTTCTTTGGGATGCATAGCATTGGTGCAGCTTGAGGCATGCTTGTCATCACCCACCACTCAGCTTTGGTGTACTTTTGGATCTTCTCCAATAACTGCTGCTTTAGCACATTTGGGCAGTGCGGTAGATGATAAGTGTATTGTTTGGTTTCCTTGATTAGAGGTATTTGGTGATTAACCTCCTGTAATGGAGGAAGTCTTGGGACTACTCCTCCATTCTCTTATCATATCAAGCAAACCAGTTGGCTCATAACTGGGGTATATCATCATTTTTTAGCAGTTTTCTGATTGCTGCAATCCTTGGGCCAGTTCCAAGCTTGTCCAGGTACTGTCCTAGGGCCTGTTCTGGCTTCGAACCAGTGGTTTTCTTTCTTCCAACTCTACTACCAACTCCCTCCCCCCTTGAGCCTTGCATGGGCTCTTTTGACCCTACAGGACAAGATAGTCAGTTGTTGTGACCACATGGGTGCCTGACTGGCACTCCATGCTCGATCACTCAACTAGTAGGGTTGTATGTATCCAGGTTGACCAAGGTTCCCCCTTGAAGAGAGAGGCAGTTGGCTGCCAAATCCAGGGTTGCCCCTTGCTTGTGCAAGAACAGGATGCCTAGGATACAATTGTATTGGTCAATGTTTGCTACATATATACCTCAACTGTTGTTGTGCCAATCTCAGCTATAACATTCACACCATGTGAGATCTTTGACTGGCTACCCATGCAGCCCAGCTGCAGTATCATTTGCTGCTTCAGCTCAAAGGTGCCAAGCTTCATAACTGCAGTGAATGTGGGACTTACAAAATTTCTGGTACTACTGGTGTCTAGCATCACATAGGCTTCACAGCCATTAAGCTTGATGTATAAAGTAGTACAGTTCCATAGTGCAGCAGACACTAGGGGTTGCAGACCCAGGTCTGATAGCTCTCTAGAGTGCAGAACATATCAGAAGGCTCAACCTTCTTCAACTTCAGCATTACGCTGAGCACCTAGTCGAGTCTGTTGTATTGTGAATAAATTAACTACTAGCTTGGTAGGAGGTGTGACCCTTGAGACAAATACTCCATCAAATGGCATCTCAATTCACAGGTCATTGCTGTAAGCCATAATGCAGCATGGTTCTAGCTGCAGGCTAGTATTATCGATCCTTCAAAAGAGGTCAATACAATGTTGTATCTCAATTGGGGTTCCGCCCTGGCACATCAATGAATTGACACATACTGTAGCATCTTTGCTGATCATGCATAGTGCCTGTTGATAGTCAACAATATATTCTGTGAGGATATGCAGTGCACTTGAGAGTTTCTTGATATTCTCATGTGTAGACACAGACAGGGAATCATTTCCTGCATCCCATCCTTGGTCATATTGCTGATAGGCAAGCTGTGAGGGGTACCTCAATACAACCTCTAAGTTGGCAGATTCTTCCAAGATGTGCCACATAATGTGCACCTTTCAAGCATTGCACTGCAGGCATCAGATGCTTTTGTGAATATCACTGTAGAACCTCAACTAATGCTACCACAGTGTAGCTGGAATTGTTCCAGGCAATTGAACCAGCAATCTAGGGGCAGGTTCACCCCCTAGGGCTACACTCAGGTATGGTTTCTGATTGAGTTCTAGTATCCCTGGTCAGCTCTCCCAGTCTGAATGACACCCTGTTTCAGGGCTTTCCTCGAGTTGCAATCAGACATGAAGTTGTCCATCCTTGGCTACCCAGTATGTTCTCCAAGGAATAGTCACCTTGACTTAGTCACCATCAGGGGTCACATGATTGGAGATTTCCTCCATCTTGATGAGCTTAGCTGTAGCTCAATCAATTAACCACAGGAGTTCACCTGCACTCAGTCCAACAAGTTCCCTGGTATCTTTCAAGAAGTAATACACTTTGACATGCTTAGTGTCAATCATCTTAACCTATTCAGTGGCAATCCTGATCATGGAAGGTAACAAAGAGGTTTCAGACTCTTCACTGCCTCCAATGTGGTCTGTCTCCCCAGGTCAACACCCCTGATGTACTTGTAATGTGCAATCCACATGGGCTCATTAAGAGTGTGCATCACAGACACATTTGACATCTGTAATCCTTTGAAAATGTGTCATCCCCTGCTGTCACAGTCAACACATTCATCCTAATGGATGATGTCAAATATTGGGTGCCATTCTCAGTTCCACAGAGGTAGCCCCCTGCTGTCTTTGTGGCCATCCACAATCAGATCTTGTTCACCATCCTCATGGTCTAGTTCATTCATGCCATTTTTCATGACTATTGGTTTATTCATCACATTTCTCAGGATTGGTAGCCCATCATATAAGTCCTACATAGACATTGTATTACATACAAAATATTTTTCATTGGTACTTGTGTCTACTTTGCACATTGTGCCAAAGAAGGTAACTGGCTCATTGTCTTCATTGACATCTGACACTTCTTCATATGTGTTGAAGTAGTTGTCCTTAGGTACCTCCTGATCTTCTAAGGTTTCCTCCTTAATGTCTTTATTATCTTCCTTGTCAGTCAGTTCAGGGCTCTCCTGAGATCCTTCTTTGGCAGAGCTTCCTTCCTACACATCCAAAGCAAACAAGCACTGTTTAGATGCATTTTCCTTTGCATTTGATGGTTTCAAACAGTTAGGGGAAATATGCCCCCCCTCTCCACACCTAAAGCATTTCACCTTAGGAAGGAACTTCCCAGGTGCCTTGCCTTGAGCAGGCTATCCCTGCTGTTTATTCTTGTGGAAGGAGCTTTTATTGTTCCTGTCTCTCCCACCAAAATGGATGGTTTTATTACTACACATGTACAGGGTATTACTCTTCCTCACAAATTGAGGCTGATTGCTATGATTGTCAGTTTTCTTCTTGTTGGGATCCTTGTACAGTGTCATACCTTTCTGGGTTGCTTTGTACCCAGCATTATTCCCAATACAGAGGTGAAGGGTGATTGCCTTCTGAGTGGCCTCCATCCATCTCACCTCCTTGAGGATTTCCTTGATTGTGGAATGCTTGGCTGAGATCCCTTGAGCTTCAAACACTGATCTTATTATTGCGTGGGGTAGTCCACAAAGGAACTTCCTCCTGAACAAATAATGATTGGGAGGTTGTACCATCCAGTGAGCATGTTGTTTCAGCTCATTGTAGAATATGAGGATGCCCATTGTAGGGTCAAACCTAGTCTTATCAAACTGGTCAACCATATTCTGTGCAAATGCTTCATGGATGAAGCATTTAAATAATTTGTAGATAAGGGACTTGAAGTTCCATTCTTTCACTCATCACTTAGGTGATTCTACTTCTTGCTCATACCATTAAGCTGCTATTCCCTCCATGTACAATTCTGTATATAGTACATGGTCTGGGTCATGGGCTCACTCTGTGATCTTGAAAGTATGGAAGTACTTCAAGATCTGGCTAAGCCAGTCATCAAACTTCTCCAGGTCATCCTGGCCTCCATATTTGTTAGGTTTAGGAGGGTTCATTGCCTTGACCTCCAGTTCAATGGGCCCCATGGCTTCTCCGAACATGTCATATATTTTATGAGCATACCACTCCTGCATGGCATCCATGTAATGGGCATTTCCAGGGATATATCCCCTGAGGTACTGGTGCCTCTTGTGCACAGGCTGTGGCATTGATCCTTGGCTCAAGTTGTACACCTGATCCTCATTTCTATCATGCTCTTCATCCAAGCTTCCATCACTCAAGCTGTCATCTGGATTGTCTCCAGGGGGTCCAGAGGGCAGTGGTCCCTGTAGAGGTCAGTTACCTCTCACTGGCAATTCTCTGCCATCTCTGTTATCCCAAGGTTGCCTTGGTTTGTGATCATGTGGAGCTCATCTCGCTCCTGCCTCATCTCAAGGATTAATGTTGTGATGGCCCATGTAGTCCTGTCTATCACCTGCCAGGTGTCCAAATTGCTCAGCCTCTTGTTGCTGATTGATATGGCACATGATGGTGTCAGTGTTGCGATTCAGGTACTCTGGTTGTCCTGGGACATTGGCCAGGAATTCCCTACAAGGTTCTGTCTCAACCCGTTGTCCAGCAGGCACTGGGTTTCTGTACAGATTGCTATTGTCTGTACTTTCAGGCTTTCGCACTGCAGTCCTTACAGGTGGGTCTTCTTGTTTGATAGGTCCTGGTCCTTCCTGGTCATATATATCCTGGCTGGCAGTATCCAATAGCTCCCTAAGGATTCTCCTCATACATTCAACCTTCTCAGCTTGGTGTTGACTGAGGTTAATTCCATGGTTATTGTAACCATGCAGTCCCTTATCATACTGGGTCCACAAGAGGGACTGCTCTGTCAGGAACCCATCCATGGATCTCACCATGTCAACCAGGTCCATTAGGTCCACAGCATCAGCTGTTCCATACACCAAGGTCAATCCCTTGTGTACTTCTCAAATTAACTCAATTGAGGCTGGATCTCTCATGGTGGGTGCTGGTTCCCTGGGTGTGATCTCCAATTGTTCTCCCTCTGGTATGGGCATCAATTCAGCCTGCAGCATGCTAAGGGGAACCATGTTGTCACCTTGCTCAGTTAGGGAGCTCATTGCTCCTTCTGTAAGGTGCACAGATACCTCATGCAGTGAGTTCTCTTGCATTCTTGCAGTATTTGGGGCATCAAACCCCCTGGGCATTGGGTCAGCAGTACTGCCATCCTTGTGGGGTGGTGGGTCTTTCTTCTTTCCTTTCAAAGAAGTCATTGCTGAAGGCACAGCTGACTGATAAGCTTGCTCATTATTGAACAACTTGGCAGCCTTCACTACAGTGCATATGAGCACTCAAGTAGCTGTGTGGCTCATTTTGAATACAATTTCGGTGTCAAAAAAGTATAAGGGTTTTGTATGCCTCACTCCTTACTTGGCTCACAAGACAGACAGTTTCAAAGTCTGTATTCAAATGAGTAGGTAGGCCAGGGGGTGAGATTGTAATCCCAAAGATCACAATTCCCCCTCTCTTTATACTACAGATCATGCAGACTACAGTATATAATATAATATAATAAAATACTGAATAAATGAGTAAGTCACCTCTCAGCATGAGGTGAAACAGTGTGACATACACAACATATGTTACTTACAACTGCACTAGTAATAGGGGCTATTTCCCAAATAGGTAAGGGTAATACTGAGCACCTTACATCCATCCAGGAATAGCCAGAGCCTCACAAGGTTAAGGATGTTCAGTCCTTCCTGGATTTCATCAACTTCTACTAGTAATTCATCTACAATTACTCCAATATTGTAGTTCCCTTAACCTGCTTTACCAACAAAGGAAATCCATGATCTTTTGATGACTCCTGTCACTTGGCCTTTCAGGCCCTCAAGGATGCTTTCACCTTCACCCCTATTGTGATGCACTAGATGTCCAATGCTTTATTGATTGTAGAGACAGATACCTCCAACTATGCCATTACTGGCATCCTCTCTATCCACTGCCTAAACAATGAAGTCTATCCTATAGCCTTCTACTCTTGGACTTTATCCATACTGGAGCTTAACTATGACACTCACAACAAGGAGCCCCTTGCTATCCTTGATTCCTTCTGAATGTGACATCATTATCTTGAAGGAGCTGGTGCTCTAATCAATGTTATCACCAATTATAAGAACCTTGTGTACTTTGCAACAACTAAACTCCTGACTCACTGGGTCAGAGTCACTGACATGCCTGATGGCTAGAGTTCCTCTCCCAGTTCAACATAATCATCCATTTTCACCCTGGCTGCCTCAGAGCTAAGCCTGATGCTCTCACTTGCCATTGGGATATCCATCTTAAAAAGAGGGATAAGGACTACACTCATATTAATCTTCACAACTTCCACCCTATCTTTACCCAAGAACAGCTTGGGTCATCCCTCTGAGCCACATCTCTAGCAGCTCCTATACTCCATTTCAGTTCCTTATTCAATAAGGAACACCTCCACTCTAACATACTTATCATGCTACCTAGTGATCCACTGGCTAGCATCTACATGTCTGCTCTTGAGACCCCTAACTCCCATTAGCCAGTTGACTCCAAAGGTTTTCTCTGACCAGACAACTGCATCTATATCTGTAGTACAAATAACCTTCACTTTTGAGTCCTCTAATACAAACATGACTATCTGCTCTCAGGATATTTCAGACAAAACTGGAAAGCTTGTTTAATGAGAATACACTTGGCCAGAGGTCTGAACCTTTGTGAAGGACTATGTCTCCTCCTGCATCTCCTGTGCAAGAGCAAACATCCTTAAACATAAGCCCTATGGACTCCTCAAGCAACTCTCTATCCTTGAGAAGTCATAGAGCTCCATCTCCATGGACTTCATCAAACAACTCCCTCTTCCTCTGGATTTACCTTGATTCTAGTCATGGTAGATCAACTCTTGAAGTAATCCATGTTCATCCCAACACACAACACCATCACCTCTCTAGAGTTAGTAAAACTCTTCCTACTTCATATCTTCCCTAAGCATGAAGTGTCCTCTCACATCACCTCTAACCACAGCTTCAAGTTTGTCTTGTACTTCTTCAGGTCCCTTTGCAAGGCCCTTGACATCCAACACCACTTCACCTCTGGTTATCATTTGGAGGGAGATGGTCAAACTGAGTAAATGAACCAAACATCGGAACAGTACTTGTGTATCTATTGCAACTACCAGCAATATAACCAGTCTGAACTCCTATCCCTTGTGAAGTTTGTCTACAACAATACTCTAAATACTACTACAGGAGTATCACTGTTCTTTGTCAACAAGAGCTACTACCCCAACATCTCCATTCACTTCAAAAGAGACCTCACCTCTGAATGAGCTCAAGAGTACTTTATTGACTTAGAATTTCTTCTGGGTTCTTTCATGAAAAAATGGCTGCTGCCCAGAAATCCTATCAAAATCCTATGGATGTTAAACAAACTCTGGCATCAGACATTCAGATAGAAAACAAAGTCTTTATGAAAACAAAGTACTTCTGCTCCTCACCCATCCAAAAAACTCTTTGAAAAGAATCTTGGTCTATATACAGTTATTGTGATGCCAGGGACTCACTTCTATATATTCTGACTACCTGATACCATGAAATCCATACACCCAGTCTTTTATGTATCACAATTAGAACCTGCAGTTTCTAATTTTATCCCTAACTATTGTATATACAAACTCTACCTCCTCCCATTGAAGTCAACAGTGAACCAGAGTATGAGATCTCCAAGATCCTTGACTCCAAGATAGACTACCCCTAATGCAACTGCAAGCTTCTCTACCTAGTCCAATGGTCTAGATATAAAGGGACCAACAAGGAAACATCCTGGTTACTAGGTACTGAACTAGACCATGCCTCTGAGCTATGTAGTCTAGGAATTCCATCTCTAATATCTAGAAAAACCAAGACCTATCCCTGTTAGTGATGGGCCAGGCCAGGCCAAGCTGGGCTGTTTACAAGGGCCTAGGGAGCCCAAGAGCTCAAGCCTCAGGTTTACCAGGCCTTTGGCTGGGGCTTGAGGCTGGAGCTTTAGGTACTTAGTAATCATGTTAGTCATCATAACATAAATTTAATTTTGAAACCATTGTCTCCACTCTTCCACCAAAATGAATGTAACACCTGTCAAAAACACAGCCAGTCAGCCAAAACAGGCAACATATCCATCTTCCAAGCTCAGGGACACTAAGAATGCAGTAACCCCCAAGCTTGCATTACACCAGCAGTCAACTATAACAGGCACATTGGAGCCAGGAAGTAGTATACCCCATTTGCCCATCCTCTCTGATAATGATGAGTTACTGGTCTCTTCCCTTCCCTCTACATCTATTGGTCACAAATGCAAGAGGGTGAATAGTAAACAACTATTCTTGGATGATGATGTTATAGCATCACCTGTGCCTGCAGTGAAAGGTGTGTTCTTCCAGAATTTTCTCATCTATCACTGACCAAGAAAAAATCCCACAGGAAAACAAGTTGTCATGTCACCTGCTCATACACAAGGTGAGCATAATTAACTAATTAATGAACCAGCAATGTCTCTCTTAAATGGATTGTAGGCTCAGTTGTTACCAATGGTGCTCCAGCAGCATTAGATGTTCAAATGGTTCAAGTAATGGACATTGAGGAACTCATCAAGTCATATTGTGAGAATCAGAGTTGAGATGTTGATCAATTCTTTGGTGATTCATTTGTCCATTCTGGTGACAACAAAATGCTGTGGCTACAAGTCATGCTCAGTGATGCTGGTTGCTGAGATTTTGATGCTTTGCTGTCATCTGCAGTTGTCACATTGGGTAGAGTATTATCATTTACACTATTTACTTCATAACTAATGCTCTAATGTACCAGTGTGAGTACCTGAACTGGGCTCAAGAGAATGACTTCAAATCTATGCTATCAAAAGACCATCAGATGGAGAAGGAGAAGAACACACAACAACAACTTGATGGCCATCTTCAGCCTATTGTAAAGGATACAAAAGTACTGTCATATACTAATGAGTGCTTTCATGCTGCAGCCATATAATGCCTGGTCAATACTGATCAGGTAAAACACCTGTACTTGGCACATATTCATGTCTGATGTCTTATTAATGCTTGACAGCCATTGGCCATACTTATCCATGTTTCAAGAATATGATTAATATTGCTACTTGCACCACAGGCAAGGTATGATTACCCTGCTGCAAGGTGACTCAGCAACTGGTTATTGACATGTCCACAAATCATATGTATAAACTACACTCAAAATTGTCAAGTGATACTATCAAAGGACACATCAGCCTGACATGTGATGCCTGGCAGGCATCAAATATGGATGCCTATTTTGCTGTTATTGGTTCTTGGCTGCAAGAAGAGTCTCCTGGCATTTGGGAACTCAAGACCATACTTATAGGATTTGTGCAGATGAACAGTGCACATGATGGTGTGACATTAGGTCATGCACTTTACCAAGTTGTTGAACACCTTGAGATTTGTCACAAGATTGGACATGTGACATGTGACAATGCTTCAAACATAGATACAATGGTAGAGGAGTTTTCCAAGCATATTAAGAAAGCCATGAGTAAATCATGGGACCCAGTCAAACAATGAGTTTGGTATGTCTAATTGCTATGAAATATAATCTCATATAATGGTTTGTAGATGCCTCACACACATTGTTAACCTTGTGACCCAAGCACTACTACATACTCATAGTGGATCAAAGGAGTATGATCCAAAGAATCCTGATAATGACCTGATTTTGACTCCAGTGAGATGAAGTTGGGGTTGTGCATTCAATCTGTGCCAAGGTATGTACATCCATTTGCAAGTGGTGATGTGTGTGTGAGATGTACATCATATAGGAGCAATCATCTGCAAAACAAAAGCAATCATTCCTGACTCTTCAACAACAAAAGAGACCTGGTCATCCAGTCTGTCAACAGCCTCTACAACTCCTTTGCAACATGCCTGTATGATGGTCTTCTACTTATGTAATGCTTGACTGTGCTGAAAAACTCAGAGAGGTGAGTATAAGAATTCTCTTTCACATTACTTTTTGATAGATTGATATGCTATGTAGGACATTGATCTATTTCTACATCAGATTGCATTTGATGAGAAGGAGCATGATAAATGCCAAAAGCTACTTGATCTGCAACTGACAGATAAAAAATGGACATGCATCTTTATGCTATTGGGACTACAACCATGCCTCACTGACTTCCATGATTATCTGAATTCAAAGGACCAACTTGCTAGGAACTATCTGGCTGTCATGGCCATGTCAGTTTCAAGTGAACATGCATTTTCATCATCAGCAATCACAATCAGCAAATGCTGAAATTGACTCAATAGCAACATTGTTGAGGCACTTCAATATTTGAAGTGTCTTATTCAATGCAACCTCTTATTTTGTGAGGTGGATGATCCTTCCTTGCAATTGAAGACCAAGTTCAGTGCTGAGGATGGCTCAGAAGGTACACCAAATGAAGATGAAACACAAGATCACTATACTGGAGAATTAGTGACAGATCAAGAAACTGATGCATTGGATGATGGTGGGGTTTTCAACCTTGATCTTGAGTAGTTTTTTTGGTTTTCTGATTGTCCTGTAGTATATATGAATCACACTTGGTATGTATGCTAAAGTCAGAGCCCAAGCCTGGGCCAGGCTGGGCTGTTAATGAGGGCTCAAGCCTGACTTTTTTCCAAGCCTAAGCCCTCCTGAGCCAGGCTAGGCCCTGCCCATCACTAATCCCTGTCTAGGAACAACCCTGACTCTCATTACATGTTTATGCCCTATGAACAGAACCCTACTTACATACTGTTTTACTTGATAAAAACCACTGTTTAAATGTTTAGCTCTTGTTTCTCCCTTACAACAAATATATCCACCATACTACTAGTAAGAAAAGTGCTATGAGCTTCACTCTCACTACTACTCAACACACTATAGTTCTGGTGGTTACATTTGCATTTGTTTCTCTCAGCCTGCTCCTTGTTACTGGGTCTATAATTGTCAGTTGTTAGCCATAGACAGAGTAGTAGGTCATATAGATACAGCTGTGGCAGTGCTCAACCCTACTACAGCTGAAAGTGTCAATGCTGTTTAAATTTCTATCAATCTCTGTTTACTCCAGTTCTCATTCCACACCAACTTCAAGCAAAACAAAACAATCACATTTAAGACTATCTACCAAAGACAACATACTACTTAAGACCTCATCTTTACATCATCCCTGTTTGTGTCCTCTTCACTCTCTGACTTAACATCCTCCTCTTCATTCTCAACCTTTTGCTTCTTCTCTAAGACCCCCTCCTGCTCTATCTCCCTCTCTGCTTTATTCTCTGCCTCCTCCTCTGCTGTAGGCTTGTCTTCTACTCCTACATCCACCTGCTTTTTCAACTTCCTGTACTTCACCTTTACCCTCCACTGGAGCAGTCTTAGCTCTTTTCTTTTGAGTGAGAGCTCCTTACATCAGAGCTCCATCTCCTTTTTCCTCATCTGAACTCCATCCCTTCAAATCACCATCTCATTGTTTGTTAGTGATAACAGCTCTTGAAGGAGACTGTTCTAGAGCCAGAGTTAGCAGTCCAGTTGGTTAAAACCATCTCTAATGGCTGTGGTAGAGGCATTATCCTCCTTACAGCCCACTACCTCACTATCATCATTGCTCTCTGTCTCCATCACCCTTCTCCAGGACTTGCTCAGATCTGTAGCCTTTGATAGGCTCTCCTCTGTCCATGCCTTCTTCCACTTGCACTTGAGCTTCTCCTCATCAGGTCACTCACACTTCTGTTTGTCCTGCTGACAGGTGACCCCAAGCTCACACTAAAGATTGAGGTTGGTACACCATTTGCACTCCAGACATTCAAGTGCCCTCTTCTTGCTCTGGGCTATGGATGGTAGGTGACAGACTTCTTCTGTTTAACTCTAGTTAGCCTAGCTCATGACAGACAGCATCACCACATATCTTTTGTTGGCCTCCTCTACTACTCTCTACTCCTCTGTTGTTCTCTGCTCCTCTACCACTCTCTGTTCCACTGCCTTATGCACTTTCCTCTCTGTCTCCTCACAAGCCTTCCTCTCCTCTTCCTCATAGGCTCTCCATTTTACCTCCTTCTTTTCCTTGGTGTAACAGTAGTCTTCATCATACTTTATCTTCCCCAACTGGCTGCCATCCTCTGGGTCCTTGACAAGTTGAGCCTTGGATCAGATGGTGAGATTATTAGCATCATAGTTGATGGTAGACATGGTAGAAATTCAAGGCAGAGAAGTAAGACACCCTGATGGGTTTTCACACCTTGAGAGTGTGGACTAGTGGATGTTGAACTTCAATCTTTTGTTTTTCACTTAGTCCTCTATTTAGGCCTTCAGGCCTTCAGGCCTAAAAGGGAGATACTGTCATATCCCAAGTTTTTGCCTTGTCCAACTTGTTGGAGATTACATTCTCAATGTGGTAGTATTGCCACTCCTTACTTAAGTAGGACTACATCACACATTACTGTAGTTTCTTACCTTATTGTTCACACTAAGGTTCTACAAGTACTTAGTATTCTTCTAAAATATTAGTGTTCACACTGAGGTTCTATAGATGTACTTGAGTGACCAGCCCTCCTACTAGAGCCCTTTTAAAATAACTTCTGATTCCATTTCACTTTCCTTACAATCTCTAATGCATTATCATTGAGAATGTGATCTGAAGCTATCAGACTTATCTATTATAGTATAGATTGTTAAGAATATCTTATCTTATCTTATCAGTTATATCAGCATGATTTCTTAATTCTTACTCATCCTTATCATGCTGACTGATATGTTATTACTAATACTGACTGATGATACACTCCTTATGTTTTGCCATTGACTAACACTTATAGTATAATATGCTTCTTTTATGCTATTGGCTATTGATAAGAGCTTTATCTGCTATTGGATGCTATTGTTCTATCTATTTAGAACTACTATGCACATGTACAAACAAGTTGTACTGTATATAAGGAGGAGTGCCCTGCATGTATGCTTCTCCAACAGAATCTCCATTCTTTGTTCTTGACATTTGATGTTTACACTAAACACTCTACCTCAAATACTTGAATACTGCCTATGCTGCACCTCTCTAATGAGTAACTCCCACTATAACCCATTCCTGCAACCTTCAAAGTCTTTGCATTTTAAATGATTATGAGTCCTACTTAGACAAACAGAGACTATCTTGCTAGCACTTTTGATGCCTTCTACCATCTCATGTGGCCAGCTGTGGTGGTTGCTAGATCTTTTGTTTTTGTACATGCCAATAACTCAAATTTATGATAGGTTACAAGCAGCAGTCATTGTTACAACTCACCTTGATCTGTGGGCATATGCTATTTTGTTTCCTCCCATTTGTAATCATTGCTTTATTCTTTTTCTTTCATTGGTCATATGTTCTGACATGACTGTGAACTCAATCTCTTTTAAAATGACATAGAACCTCTTACTCATCCCCTGTCATCACTTCTATCCTCCATAGCCTTCATCTTTTCCTGGTACTATGGATTCCTTGATACTGCAGAATCCTATACTTACTGTGGACTACATTTACTTGTGCTGATGGTTTCTCAAAGTGTTCTCCTTCTGCTCTTCTCTTCCTACTACAAGGGTATATAAAGTCATCAGTAGTGTACTTGTATTCTCTAAGCTAGATCTCCTCAATCTTACTGATTTGTGGATAAATGTTCTGTCAGTTTGTCTGACTTACAGTAAGCTTAAAAACCCTTTCAATACTAACCTTGATAGCAGTGCATAAAGTGCACTGCCAAACACTGTAAGAATTGTGTTTACCTTTGGTGGAGTTATAAATAGTACTTACTCTTGGCTACAAAATTGTCTCTTAGGTCATGTGATTTGGTTCACACACTGTGGAGATATTATTATTTCAAGTCAGCAATGTCATTGAAAGAGTTCTTGAGCTTTTGAATTAGATAGGACATTAGTATTTGGTATAGCCTCCTTTTGTCTTAAGCACTGTCTGAACCCTTCTAGACATGCTTTCAATTAGCTTCTGACACTCCTCCACTGGTATCTTCTCCCACTCCACCTGAACTCTGTCCCACAATTCCAAAATTCCTTTAGAAGGGTGTTCATACTCTGCAAGCCTCCTTTTCGGCCATCTCCAAAGATGTTCAATGGGATTGAGGTCAGGAGACTGTGCAGGCCACACCATAGTATGAAACTCCTGCTCTTCTAGCCACTCCTTCACCTTTCTACAAGTATGCTTGAGGTCATTGTCTTGCTGAAAGATGATATTAGAAGGATTGAGCTCATAGTGCTTTAGAGTTTGTTTTAACTCATCCTTCAAAATTTGAAGGTAGAGGTCCCCATCCATCCTACCATCAATCTTGGTGGCAAAGCCAACTCCCTCCCAAGTCATACAACCTCACATCATCAAAGAACCCCCTTCAAATTTAAGGGTTCCTTGTACCAGTCTATCACTGAGTCCCTCACCTGCTTTTTCCCATGCCTACTTATACCCATCTGACCATAACCTGTTGATTTTCATCTCATCTGACCATATTATCTCCTTCCAATCCTCTATAGTCCAATCTCTGTGAGCTACTGCAAAGTCCAAACAAGCCTTGCAATGTCTGGCAGAGAGAATAGGGCATTTGGACTTGACCACAGCTTTCATACCAGATTTCTTCAAGTGAAGACAAACTGTACTGGCAGAGAGAGGCTGGTTGATGATATTGGTGAGAGCTTTGGTCACTTGAACTTCATTTTCAGCTCTCCCAGAGGTAATAAGATGTTGGGCATAATGAATGTTGACAGAGGAAAGCTTGGAAGGACAACCCCCAACAGCTTTGGGAAGAGTAGAATGCTTCTTAGAATGAAGCCTGGATATGGTAGAAGGGCTAACACCAGTTTGCTTAGCAATGGCTTCACCAGAATGACCAGCATCAAGTAGAAAAATAGTATTAGCTTGTTGAGTAAGAGAAAGAGATCTAACCATGGTAGTGGATATGAAACAAGAAGTGTGGGAACTTTTTAAAACTCAGACATGCTGTTTACATATGGATCACTGTTTGTATGGCCAAACAATGTTAAATATCACATGATTTCAACAACATTCTAACTATAAATTTAAAAGCTCAAAAACCCTTTCAATGACTTGAAATAATGATATCTCCACAGTATGTGAACCAAATCACATGACCTAAGGGACAATTTTGTAGCCATGAGTAAGTGCTATTTATAACTCCACCAAAGGTAAGCACAATTCTCACAGTGTTTGATAGTGCACTTCATACACTACTATCAAGGTTAGTATTGAAAGGGTTTTTGAGTTCACTGTAACTCTTGCTTCACTTGAACTTGAACATGCTGTCTTTTGAGGCTAGGACTTGGACCTTCCCAATACAAGCATAACAAAGGATCTAGCTTACTCTCTGAACTTTGCCTTCACAAGGACTACCAAGATTTTGTTGAACCCAAACCCACTGTGGGCCAACCCCCACCAGAAAGGACCAGGACCTCTAGACCATCTCTTGCCCAAAACCCTCTATTCACCACTCCACCTAGAACTCCCTCTCCTTCTCCACCAACCATGTCTGGCTCCTCTGGAACAAACCCCATGACTGAAATAGCTTCTTCCTCCAAACCTTCTCAACCATCAACCACTGTCCTTCCCCAGACTACCTCTCAACTGACAATCATGACATCCCCAGAGAAGGAGCTGTCTCTAGCCAGACAAGATGACTTTGATAGAACTGAGACCAAGTATTGTGCTTGGAAGAACTTGGTTCTCTTATATATCATGATTAACAGCCATATCTACTCTGACAATGAAAAGAAGATTGCACTCACCCTCTCTTATTGCAAGAAAGGAATAGCTGCAGAATGGGCCTCTTTGTTTATTGAAGAAGGAATAAAGAAACAGTCCTTCAGGACTTAGTTGGACTTCTGCAATTTACTAGATAATATGTTTTAGACCACTGATGTTAAAGGCAATACACTTTACCAGCTTCAATGACTGGCACAAAAGAAGAAGAACATCCTTGGCTACATCACCTCTTTCAAAACACTGGCAGCACAGGCTGGACTTAACGATCAGATGGTCCTCTGTAGACTCTTTGCAGAAGGACTCCAACCTGCCCTTATGCAATACATTTATCAATCTGAAACCATTCCTACAACACTCAAGGAATGGTGTCTGAAAGCTGAACTCGTTCACAATAACTGGAACCAATCTCATACTATTATCTTCCAAACCAGAACCCATCACTCCTCCACAATAACCACCCCTCAATACACTCATACACCAAAGATATGAGATCTGAACACAATGGATGTCGACTCTGTATGTCTCTCCCCCTCTGAATGGGAGGAAAGGATCAAGAAAGGTCTCTGCTTCAAATGCACAAAGTCTGGCTTACCCAAGACTGCTCAAACCACCCTAGGCTAGCAAAGAAAATGAAGGAAAGGAAAGTATGAGCAGTAGGAAAAGAAGAAGGGGTAGCAAAGATTAAGGAGGTGAAAGAAGAAGATAATGCTGCCTTTATTACTTGAATTCTCAAGGACAATTCTCTAAATTTTTAGAAGAAGGCCTTGAGTCAATACCTGACCCTCCTGTCATATGTGCTCCTGTATTTAATGCCAACAATGACACTTGTGCTTTAACCCTACCCATTCAAGTCATTGATGCAGGAAGCACTTTGAAAACCATTGACACATCTGCCCTGATTGATAGTAGGGCAGACATCTCTTGCATTGACTAGGATTTTGTAAAGAAACACCACCTCCCAGTTGAGCAACTCCCAAATCTAATAAATATCCAAAATGCAGACCACTCCCCAAACAAACAAGGACCAATCAAATTTATCTCAAATCTCTCCTTGCAGATAGGAACAATGATACAAAAAGTAACCTTTCATGTAATGCAATACAGAAGGGAGAATGTGATTCTTGGAATGCCTTGGTTTGAATCTACCCAACTGGAAATTGACTGGAAGAAATGAACCATTAAGATCGATCAAAAGAACAATTGATCTCTCAACCTCTACTTGACCCACCAAGGCACCTGGGCAACCTACCTGTCAAAAGAAGCCAAGATTAGCACCCCACCACCAATGAAACATTACTTTGCTGAAGAACACAAACAAACAGTGGTTTTAGACTATGTCAATTATAAAACCACAGAAAGGTATATTAAACAAGCATATTATAATTACGCCATCAACAGGATTCAGAAATCTGCATCACAATATTTCTCAAATGCACCAACCATGTTTCACTTGGAATGAATACTCAGGAAGACTATGACCTCTACCCAATTAGCTATGGATGCTGACAAAATCACCATAGAACTTCTCCCTCAATATAAAACATATAGGGAAGTGTTCACTAAAGAAGCAACTGATCATATTCTCTCCTCCAGATCTTATGATCATCCAATTAATCTGGATGAAACCTTTGTTCCTAAAGTATCCAAAATTTATCCTCTATCTCCTGATGAAAGAACAGTTGCTGATGCTTTTATTGATGAAAACTTAGCATCAGGAAAGATCAGACCCTCAAATTCTCCCTAAGCATCACTATTCTTCTTTGTTAAAAAGAAAGACAGAGGTCTTCAACTCTGCCAAGACTATAGATATCTGAAACAACATATGATACACAATGTTTACCCACTATCACTCATCTCTGACCTAATGGACAAGCTATGAGGGGCCAAGATATTCATCAAGTTCGACATATGATAGGGATATAACAACATACAGATAAAAGATGGTGACCTGTGGAAAGCTGCCTTTATCATCTCACAGACTTTTTGAACCAACAGTTATGTTCTTTGGGTTGACAAACTCACCACCTACCTTTCAGAGATTCATGAATGACTCCTTTCATGATATGATCACTGAAGGATGGTTAGTAATCTATATGGACGACCTCCTAATCTTTTCCCCAGACAAAAAGACTAATGAAGAATGAACAAAACAAGTCCTTCAGCAGATGAAAGAACTTGATCTCCACCTGAAACTGGAGAAATATAAGTTTGATGTTGACCAGATGGAATTCCTTGGCATGATCACCCAACTGGGACATCTTGCTATGGACCCAGTCAAGCCAAAAGGTATTGCTGATTGGCCAACTCCAACCAAAGTCAAAGATGTATGATCTTTCCTGGGATTTGCTAACTTTTACAGAAGATTCATCCCAAAATATTCTGACATCATGTGATTGCTATAGATGTGTCTTGCAATACATCTGGCAGTCTGCTCCTTCAACAGGATGGAAATGGGGATTGGCATCCTTGCAGTTATATTTCTCAGACCTTCTCATCTTCCAAATGAAACTATGACATTTATGATAGGGAACTTCTTACAGTCATTCATGCTTTGAAAACCTGGCAGTATGATCTTTGTGGTTCTGCCTTTCCTGTCCTCATTGTTACTGACTATAAAAATCTAATGTATTTCAAAGAATCAAGGAAATTGAATCAACAACAGGTATGATGGCTTCTTGACATCCAAAATTACAACCTTAAAATCCACCATGTCCCTGGATCCTCTCTCTCTACTCCTGACACCCTCTCTTGCCAACCAGATGTCGCAACTTTTTTTTTGCCATGATAATACCACCAGCTTATGACCCCTTACAACTGCATAATAAGTCATGCTAACCCTATTTTGGCATTAAAATGGTCATTATAAGTCACTTATCATGTCATTTTAACATACAAATTTCTCTAATTCACTATAATTTTCATTACCAGGCATTATAATGGCATGTGATCTTATGATAATTACTTAAAATGTATTATCACCTTGGGAAAAAAGTTGTGACAGATCTACTCTCCCCTAATATCAAGGACAACAATGACCATATGGTTTTTCTCCCACCAGACTTATTTGTATCCCTTATTGACACCACACTACATGATAAGTTGTTGTCCTTGTCCACCACTGACCCTCTTATCCTAGATTCACTACAAACCATGGAAATCTTCCTGCCTGCTTCTGATCTCATCTGCCAGATTGGAAATTCAATGGTAGTATTCTCTCCTTCTAAGATCAAGTCTATGTCCTGAACAATACTGACCTTCACCAACAAATTGTAGCTTATCATCATGACCACCCTTCTGCAGACCACCTGGGCATTCTTAAAACCCATCAGTTAGTTGCTTCTGAATTCTGGTGGCCTGGCCTTGCATCATTTGTCCATTCATATGTTGAAGGGTGTGCTGTTTGTCAGCAGAATAAGACCCACACCCATCCTACTACTCCTCTGCTTCTTCCTATTCCTTCCTCCACTTCTTGGCCTTTTCAGCAGATTTCTTGTGATCTTATTACAGACTTACCTTCCTCTTCTGGCTTTGATTCTCTCTTGGTCATGGTCAACCATGGCCTTATGAAGGGGGTGATTCTTTACCCCACTATGAAAACTGTGACAGTGGAGGAGATTGCAATTTTATTCTTTAAGAAAGTATTCAAATGCTTTGGACTTTATGATAAAATCATCTCAGATAGAGGACCCCAATTTGCTTCTTCCTTTGCTAAAGAACTCAGCCATTTACTATATTATGATCATTCTCTTTCAACAGCATACCACCCACAGACTAATGGAGAAACAGAAAGAGTCAACCAGGAGATGGAAACCTATCTACACATTTACTGTGGAAACTGACCAGAGACTTGGGCCAAATCTATCATGTTAACAGAATTCACTCACAACCACTGACCTCACTCTGTCATTGGCCAATCCCCTTTCTTCTTCATGATGGGATACAAACCCTGATCTTTCCCAGACATCATTGCCAAATCAAACCTTCCTGTTATGGAAGATCAGATCAAAGCCTTGACTGTGGCCAGGAACAAAGCACTTGCTGTACATGATCTAGCACATCAAACCATGAAGAATTGACAACAGGTCTTCCTTACCCTATTCAAAAAAGGAGATAAGGTATGGCTGGAAGGACAAAATCTCAATCAGGCTACCCCTAACCTGAAATTCTTACCAAAGAGAGAAGGACCATTTACCATCATCAAAGTCCTCTCACTAATCACCTATCAACTTTGACTCCCTAAAGTGTGGCAAATCCATAATGTCTTCCATACCTCCCTTCTATCCTCTTACATTGAAATTGAAACACATGGTAGGAACTTCCTGATACCACCACTCAATCTGATCAGAGGAGAGGAACAATATGAAATCAAGGCAGTGATATGCCACCAAGGAACCCCATCATGCCACCAGTTCCTGATCAAATGGAAAGGCTATCCCACTAGTGACAACTCATGGGAACTTGAATGAAACCTGTCCAATACCAAGGACATCTTAGGGGATTATAAATGATGATATCCCAAAATTTGATCAACCATCACTCATATTTCCACCCAGTCCTCCTTGCAGCCAAATGTCTTTGCCATAGCTATTAAACTTTCCAAACTCAATCAGATCACAGCCTCCTCCACTAAACATCACCTTTCTCTCCTCCCTGTCTATACCTTCCATTGTTGGGAATGCTCTGAACTTGACTACATCCATATCAACCAGTTCCTTCATGATAGATCCTTTGCAGAATCTCTCTCTCATCTTCTTGATAAACAATCCATTTTCCATCTCCTTATCCACTCCTTTCAAATGAATGTAGCTCTATCCACCCTACTCCCCACTCAGGCTGCAGGACCATTTGACCTAGTGCTTGCTGGACATGCACTCTGAACCTAGAACAGGGACCTTCTCAATGTCCTGTACAAATTGAATTTCCATTCTGTCATCAATTTTGTCTGCCAGCACCATCAGGAGTATTGTTCATCTCCCCTTCCTCTCTCTGTACTGTCTCCCCTGGCTCATCTTATTGATCAATCCACCTCTCCTGCTCCTAGCACTTATTCTCCCACCTGCCCACAAAAGACACCTCACATTGTGCACATCATATGGGACTCTCCTATTAGAACACCCACTGATGATGAAGATATCTACCTTTACAACTTGGAGCAGCAAGTGGAGGACCTGGCTTTGCATGATTCTACTGATGAAGAGCTCACAGATGATGCTGGACAGGCAAACAAAATGGGATCCCCAACCCAAGATTGACTAGACCAGATCAATGGCTGAAGACCTGGTAGTCTTTGAGATAGACCAGAGGTAATGTTACAACTTGCCTTGATCTGTAGGTGCATGCTACTTTGTTTCCTCCCATTTGTAATCATTGCTTTATTCTTTTTCTTTTATTAGTCATACATTCTGACATGACTGCAGACTCAATCTCTTTTACAATGACATAGAACCTCTTACTCATCCCCTGTCATCAATTCTATCCTTCATAGCCTTCATCTTTTCCTGATACTATAGATTCCTATACTTACTGTGGACTACATTTATCTGTACTGATGGTTTCCCAAACTGTTCTCCTTCTGCTCTTCTCTTCCTACCACAAGGGTATATAAAGCCATCAGTAGTGTACTTGTATTCTCTAAGCTAGATCTCCTCAATCTTACCAATTTGTGGATAAACATTCTGTCAGTTTGTCTGACTTAACTCTTGCTTCACTTGAACTTGAACTTGCTGCCTTTTGAGACTTATGACTTAGACCTACCCAGTACAAGTGTAATAGTCATGGTGGAATTGATGGCATATTGTTGCTTTGCTCTTATCTGGAGATGCTCTGAGCCTCTTATAATGATAGCACATACTCAAACTACTACTCACCAACATGAGCTTATGCTGACAGTTGCTTCCTCTAGAATAGGACAACTGCCAGTAAATGAAATGACAACTTCATACTCTTCCCTCTAAGGATCCAATCCTTGAGAACCTCTATCTCCACTGCAAGCAGTGAGACAAGAACCAGACAAACCTGAGAACCCTGTTCCTTCTAATCAGAAGAGAGACTTTGTGTCAGCCTCAGCTGATAGACCTCCTTGATATAAAACTCATGCCAGCCTTGTGAGGCATACTCACATAGTTCCTCCAGGAGTACCACTTGAAGTACCTTGTCCTTATTTCTTTGGAGCTATCAAACAAGGAGAGATTCACCATCATGATAAGACAGATGTCATCTAATGTGGAGCAGCTGATCTTATTGATCATAAATCAACTCCCTTTTATTTCTACAGAGTCATCCAAAATGAGTCTGGACCTTTCACTAGAGCTCTCATTCCCACTCCAAACAATCGAATCACTCAAGCTCTTACTCAACCTCCTTGATATACAGAATGCCACCTTGACAGCCTTGTCCTTCCAAGCTCTCCTCAGCATAGAGGAGGAGAACCAAATGTATTGGATTGGACAAGACTTGAACATGAACTTACCTCCTTGCCAGTCTAGATTTACCCTTTTGTAGCACCCATTCCTGAGATTGTGTAGGGGAGAATCAGATCCCTTTGTCTCTAATGCTCATGTATCTGCCAAGCCTACCAATTCTCCTCCTTGAGCAGCAGCTCCTCCTGTACCCCAACCAAGTGCAGTTATTTCTAGATCTCCCAGTCTCAGAGATCCATCATCCAGCTCCAATCTAACTAGTAGAATACTTCCAATCCTATCACCTAGCTTCTCTACATGGAATGCCTTTAGAAGCAACCAAAGGGGTTTATGTAATCATAATACCTGGTGGAGAAATGCTCATGGAGTTGAGACTGTGGGATATGGACTGCCTACTGTGAGCTCATTTTACAATCAAAAGGATACTACCCCACATCCTAGCCTTTCAAGAAGATGGGGACATCCACTTTACCCAGTACCATGAGCTGCCTCTCCTAGCTCTAATCTATCTACAGAGGCTGGAGCAGATGGATGTGGAGGTATCCCCACAATAACTGGTCATCAATTAGGAACTCCACTCAATTTATCTGAATCATCAACTCACAATCCTAAGGGAGATCATTCCATGATCTCCTCAGATGGTCTTCCCTTTCTGAATCCAGACTTGTGAGTTTGGAGCAAGCCATCCAGTTTGTACTTTAAGCTACTGGCATGAGACCATAGACCAAGCCTATGAGGGTGCTGGATGGGCTTTTCCCTCTGCATCTTATGATGACCAAAGATCATTTGTGGTAAAGGATCAAGGCTAGGAGCTATTTAGGCATGATCTTTTTCTGCCCACATTGGTAAATATTTATTTTATGTGATCCTTGTCTTCAATAAGGACTTGTAGCTAAATGAGTTAGATGAAGGATGGTATTAAGGAGAACTGGGTGTGAAGTATGGCTGAAGAGTTGACATGGACATTAGAACATGGAATAAACTCTTCAATAGAGACTACCAGGCTAAACTCTGGGAGTTCTACCTCAAGATTTGAAAGAGAAGTACAAAGACCAAAAAGCTGATCATGGACTCTGTAGGAACTACTATCAAGGACAATGTCTACTCAGCCCTTGTCTTCTCATGCAATAACTGAGGACAAGTTGGGTACCTTTCCAGAGCTAACAGACTCAGAAAGAGATGAGCAGCTGAGCAAAGTGAAGAACAATGCTGAACTCACAGACAAACTTAGAATCTATGGTAGTATTCCTGTTCATCCTTCTTAACCACTGGACTCTTCACATAGTTTTTCATATTTCCATGATTATGAGGAACCTTTTATTATATTTGCAGGACTAAATAGCTGGGATGACATACCTGCAATTCCTTTCAAAACTTGTAGAGACAAAAACCTCTCATTCATAAAAGACAAAGGAGCTATTATAATATGTAATCAACATTATTTTGAACAACTTAACTTTATGGTCTTAGAGAAACATTCTTCAGACCCCTTTACATATTCTTCTCCTTCTATCCAGTCCAATGGATCTACCCATGAGAAGAGAAAGGAACTATGAGATTCTAAGAATGTCATATTTCAGATTTCACTAAGTTCAATTCCTAACTCTATTCTATCTTTCTTACAATCTCTGATGTGTTCTCCTAGAGAACATGATCTGGAGTTACCAGACTTTCCTATTATATTATAGATTCCTTTCTTATCATCTCTGTTTACTTTTTTATAGCCCTCTGATTCAGCAAGAGTGTACAGTATCCAGTTTTCTTTATGATCAGGGCATAGCCTTGGAATTCAATTCCTCTTATCTCCTTCCTCATCTTCTTACTAATATCTAGGAAATTGTAATGTTCTCTTTAATAATCTTTACATAGGACTTAGTATATAAACTGTAACACCAAGCTCTGTACACATCAGTTTGAATATTAGCTTAGTCTCTACTCCTCACTTGTCCTTGAGTACTTCATACTCTCATCTAATTACCTTCAACCTTCAACTCAAATATGGGACTGGACTTTGACAAGGATGCACCACATAAGATGGAGCCAATATCTCATCCACTCATAACTCTGAGGTTTCAGAGTTCTACACAGGAGTCAATCCATACTTAACAGTATATTCAAACTGCCACTTGTCACATGTCCTCATGACCACCCATGCAAAAGCAAGATTGGCAGTATAAAAGCTCCCTAGTGCAGATCCAATCTCAGCTCCAAGAGAAGGCAGTACAGTAGTCCTTGATACCCCACTTAGAGACATAAGCAGTATATACTTCAGTTTTACTACCTGTCCACAAATGCACAACTCCATCTCTGTTGTAGGATTCCTCCACAGACCTTTATCTCCACCTTCCACAACATCATCTAGAGCTCCTGTCAATATGACAACTCTGTCCAGTCATCAACCAGATGATATATATAAGACTCCAACAACAGACAAACCCCCAAAAGGTCCAATAGGCCTCAGAAGAAATCCTGGAGATGATTCCAGAGATGCCTCTGGCAAAGATGACATTAACAAGCTCCAAAGCATGTATCCCCAAAGACACCCTCACCCACTTGGCTAATGCTATAGAAAGCCTAGCCAACTCCTCCTGGTGTCCCTCCACTTCTGAATCTAGCCAATAAACCAAGGTCCAAGCACCAGACCAGTTTGATAGTACAAATCCTCACAACTCTAAGTGTTTTTCATACAATGCAAGCTAAACTTTCAAGACTGACCCAAAACCTTCACATCAGACCAAGTAAAGGCTACCTTTGCCTAATCATACCTCAAGAGGATCACCATTGAATGGTTCAAGCCCAATCTCCTAGAGATGGTAGATCCAGACCTCTATGTAATCAGGATGGACAGCTACAAGGAGTTCACCAGGGAGCTCCAGACAAACTTTGGTCTGCATGATCCAGTCAGAGATGCCAAACATCAATTAGATCACATGAAAATGAAAGATGGATAACATATCAACAAGTATATTATGGAGTTCAATTGCCTTATCTCTCAAGTCCAAGATTATGGAGGAGGTACCCTCCAACACCACTTCTACATTAGTCTCCTTGGCTGTATCAAGGACAAAATCTCCCATGTTGACAAGCCTTCAACAATTGAAGGACTGTGCACTCTTGCCCATGCCATAAATGCCTTGTATTGAGAGTACAGGTTCAAAATAAACCAATAAATCAAACCCTCAACCTCCTTCTTAAAGAACTCCAACAAGCCTTTCAGATCATCCTCCTTTATGTCTAACTCTGGTGGCTCAAAAGACTCCAGGGATTCCAAAGAGCCAAGGGAAAATCCACCCTCTACAACTCCAAAGCCTGACCTCTCCTCCAAATTAGGGAGCAACAGCAAACTCACTACCACAAAGCACAAGCAGTACTTTGATAATAAGCTCTGCATGTTATATGGTAGCAGCAGACATATGACCAGGGAATACCTGAAGTCCAGGGTATCCAAAGCCCATGCTACCTCTACCCAGGCTCTGGAAACCCAACCAGAGGTCTCTTCAAAGATAAAAAGATAGTCCATAATCTCCATAACTCTGCACAGGTAGAAGATTGTGTTGATCCTGACTATACACTCAAGGAGATCAGACTCAATATGTCTGCTCTTTCTAATCTCAAGTCTCTCATGCCCTCCATTTCTTTAGTATCTTATTCTATTGCTCCATTTTCCACTCTCATAGACTCTGTATCCTCCAATTGTTTTATAGATATAACATTTATTAATGAACATAATCTTTCAACCTACCCTGTACCTCCACTACAACTCCAACTCTTCAATAGGACCTTGAACTCTACCATTACTTAAGCAATCAACCTCCATGTCTGCTTTGAAACTGTCATATCCCAAGTTTTCACTAAGTACAACTCCTAACTCTGTTCCATGTTTCTTATGATCTCTAATGTGTTCTCCTAAAGAACATGATCTGGAGTTATCAGACCTTCCTATTATAGTATAGATTCCTTTTCTGTCATCTCTGTTTACTCATTTGAAGCATCCTGACTCAGCCAGAGTATGCAGTATCTGGTTTTCTCTATGACCAGGACATAGTCTTGGAGTTCAACTCCTCCAATCTCCTTACTCATCTCCTTACCAGTACCTAGGAAATTGTAATGTTCTCCTTAGTAATCTTCACATAGGACTTAGTATATAAACTGTAACTCTGAGCTCTGTACAGTTCAGTTCAAATATTAAATTAATCTCTACTCCTTCCTCTCACTTGAGTACTTAGTACTCTCCTCTGATTACCTCTGACCTCTGACCCAAATATGGGACAGGACTTTGACAAGAGCGCACCACATAAGGTGAAGCCAATATCCC